>JARYGA010059873.1:59639-110047 GCA_030545235.1 Helianthus tuberosus | reverse complement strand
GTGGTTATTGTTGTTAGATGATATTGTGAAGTATATATATTGATATATGAATGATATGTGATTAATCATGAATGAATGTAATCGGCCATATATGTATTCTATTCGGATCCAAATGGTTTGGTTGTGTTAGTATGGATTGGATTTGTTAATGATGAATGAAAACCGAGTCGGCTGTGATATGTTTACGTTAGGATGATTTATTGAGTTGTCATGATAAGGTGTATGCTAGTGATTAGATCGTGAACCATGATTGAGATGTTTAAGTGTTATGATTATTGTTCATGTGTTATTCATAATTAGGGTTCATGAGGAATTGGTTGGAATATGCTTGTTTTGATCGATTATTGTTTGGTTTGGAAACCGTTAGTTGTTGATTGATAACTACATAAATGGAAACATTAAAACTGATTGCATGAAATTCGGAAATTATGACTGATCGCACAAGACTCCTTGGTCACACAAGATGTGATCGTACAAGATCTGATCTGATCGCACAAGGCAGTCGCACAAGATAGACTGATGTACAATAGGTTAGAACACAGTGTACAACTAAGGTATGCATGATCGCACAAGACCTGTGGATCGCACAAGAAGGTGCCGATCGCACAAGGCTTGGGCCTCACACAATCAACATAAATTGCATTACTGTTGGGCCTCAAAGCCCAATCCCAATCGCACAAGGACTGGTCAGTCGCACAAGTCCATCCAGACCGCACAAGACCTATGTATGTTATTATTTGGGCTGTGTATTTTGTTGGGCTTATTTGTAAACTGTGCCGAGTATGTTTTGGATCGCACAACCTGTTATAAGTCGCACAAGATGCGCTGGACGCACAACAGGTTGGGCCGGGTATCTTTGGGCTTCATTGGGTGAATCACACAAGTATGAATATGTTATGTTCTTGACTGTTAATGTGTTGCCATGATCATTACGTGTTCGTAATCTGTTAGTTTACATGTAAACTTATGTGCACTACTTGAACCTAGACCTGACTTGTATGGTAACCATGTTAGGACGTGGTTGACCACTTATAGCTCAAGTAACCTCCTTGTGTATCTGCCGAGCTAATCTAAGGTGAGTTCACACTTTCTACAAAGCATGGTAATTCCCGGTGGGTTGGGAATGGGTTAAGGAATATGGATTCCTCGTCCTTCTTGGGTAGGAAAGTACGGGTTAAGGAATGTAACTCCTCGTCCTCTTGGACAGTTTAAACTTCACTAGACCAAAACTCTATCACGAAGTCCCTCCTTTTATATCGACTTAATCGCCGGGCCAATGGCGAGCGGGTCAATAGTTAGATAGCGTTATTTAGGTCTGACAAGCCTCACACCGTGCCATAGAGGACGGGCGTGAACTAATGGATCTGGGCACGTCAATGATGATAGACATTGAAGCTAAGGGCACATAAACATGACTAAAGTCAGCAGTC
Source organism: Helianthus tuberosus (assembly GCA_030545235.1). Lineage (NCBI taxonomy): Eukaryota > Viridiplantae > Streptophyta > Magnoliopsida > Asterales > Asteraceae > Helianthus > Helianthus tuberosus. The sequence continues at coordinate 108,617 of JARYGA010059873.1, read as the reverse complement.
GATATGGTAACGAGTCTAGTAGTATAAACATGGGGTAGCCCCCACGGCTGGATTGCCAGAGTAAATGGGATAAACAAATCTCGTTTTCAACTATGGGGTATCCCCCATGGCAAGGGTGCCAGTTAAAGGAAACTACGTTTTTGGAATAACTTAAACAAACACCCAAGTGTGAACTCGCTCAACTTTGTTGTTGACTCGTTACTACATGCTTTGCAGGTCACTAGGTTTAGCAGGAGCTTGCATGGGGAAGAGTCGTTGTGGAGCATGGACATTGAGTGTTCATGATAAACTTAAATACTCTGAATTTACTATTTGGGTTTTGAACTATTTGCTTCCGCTGATAACTTAGACTTATTAAATTGTTTTTGGACACCAATTATATTGTGTGGATGAACTTTTGATTACTTTACTTTATTGTTCAATATGATTGGTGGCTTGATCCTGGTCATGTCACGCCTCCAAGCGGTGATACCCCGCGAGTGGATTTTTGGGGTGTGACATATTGGTATCAGAGCCATTGGTTATAGTGAACTTGGTTTAAAAAAAATGGAAAACTTTTGGATAAAACCAGACTATAACCTGAACAGTGCTCAATGATCCACAACGACGCTTCACTCCACGTGCAAGGTTCAACACTATAGGTGATATGATTTATGCTTATGTTGCCTACTTGCTAGTTATATAGTACATTGCTCGTGGTATACTTAGGGGAACGTAACAACTATTGATTGAAAACATATGTGTGCTTATTCTCTTATGTCATCGCACTTTCGCGAACCTCTCTCACTCACGTTTCCTTTGATATGAAGATCATGAGCGGACGCATTAACATGACTCAAGCCCAGTTGATGGCTTTGATTAACCAACAAGTTGCTGCGGCACTTGCAGCTGCTCAGGCAGGAGGTATACCCTGCCATTTCAACTCACTCTAGGATCTCTAGGTCCTACTCTCGTGAACCAACCTTTGTGTTAAACTTTGTCCTTTCTTACTCTCACGATAGGTCAATCTGCACAACCTCCTGTGTGCACTTTCAAGACCTTTATGGACTGTCGACCTAGTACCTTTAGTGGTACCGAAGGAGCTGTAGGTCTCCTCCACCGGTTTGAGAAGCTCGAATCTGTTTTCGAGATGTGTGAATGCCCCGAGGCTCGCAGGGTGAAGTATGCCACTGGTACTCTCAAGGGTGTAGCGCTCACGTGGTGGAACGCTCAAGTCCAAATGCTGGGGTTGGTTGCTGCTAACGCCACCCCATGGAACAATTTTAAGGAACTGATCAAAGAGGAGTATTGCAATCGGGATGACATCCACAAGCTGGAGGTAGAGTTCTTCAACCTAAAGATGACGGGGTCAGAAATTGAAGCGTACACAAAAAGATCGAATGAGCTAGCTATTTTATGTCCTACTATGGTGGATCCTCCCATCAAACGCATCGAACTATACCTTAAGGGTTTAGTGCCAGAGATTCAAAGTCATGTGACTTCAGCTAACCTCGCCACCATCCAGCAAGTTGTTCAATTGGCTCATCGTCTCACTGATCAGGCGGTGGAGCAGAACAGGTTACCAAAGCGTATTAGTGCTACTACTTCTGATACTCCCAGCGACAACAAGCGTAAATGGGATGGAACTTCAAGCAAAGGTTCAACTTCTGTTCAGTCTCAGTCTCAGTCTCAGCAGAGAAGGACTGACGACTACAAGAGCCCTAGTCAGCAATCATCTGGTAGTCAAAGTCAAGGTGGGTACAGGGGAATTCACCCCAAATGCAATCGCTGTAACCTACACCACAGCGGGCCATGCACCAGGAGTAACTGTCATCGGTGCAACAAGCCAGGCCACGCCGCAAAGGATTGCAGATGTTTACGCCCCGTGAATCAGAATCGTCATCAACAACAAGTCCCACAAAATCAACGCCAGTAGCAGCAGCAAGGTATCAACAGAGGGTGCTTTCAGTGTGGAGCTGAAGGCCACTTCAAGAGAGACTGTCCCCAACTGAACCAGAATCAGAACAACAACAATAATAACAATCAGGGGAATGGAAACAACGGGGGTAACAACGGCAATGGTGCCAGGGGTCGTGTTTTTGTGATTGGACAAGGTTATGCAAGGAACGATCCCAACGTCGTGACGGGTAAGTTTCTACTGGATGACTTTTATGTTACTGTTTTATTTGATTCGGGTGCCGATACTAGCTACGTGTCCTTAAAAGTTAGGCAAATGCTTAAGCGTACCCCAACACTTTTGAACACCAAGCACACTGTAGAGCTAGCTAATGGTAAGAGTTTAGAGGCCACACACGTAGTCAAGGGTTGTAATCTTGTTCTTGCTAATCAGACCTTCTCTATCGACCTCATTCCTATCGTTTTGGGTAGTTTTGACGTTGTCATTGGGATGGATTGGTTATCCCAACACCAAGCAGAGATTCTTTGCAACGAGAAGATCGTCCGTATTCCTCGTTCAGGGGATGAACCTCTCATGATTCGTGGCGACAAGAGTGGTGCTGTTGTGAGCATCATCTCTTTCCTTAAGGCCCAAAGGTGTTTGCGAAAGGGCCACACTGCTATTTTGGCTCTCGTTACTGACACCTCGAAGAAAGAGAAGAAGATAGAAGATTTTCCTATCGTACGTGACTTTCCTGAGGTATTCCCTGAGGAATTACCTGGCCTTCCGCCTCATCGCCAAGTCGAGTTTCAAATCGAGCTGGCTCCTGGAGCAGCGCCCATAGCTCGAGCACCTTATCGTTTAGCCCCATCAGAATTGGAAGAATTGTCCACGCAACTACAAGAGCTTTTGAATAAGGGTTTTATTCGTCCTAGCTCTTCGCCATGGGGAGCTCCAGTGCTATTCGTGAAGAAGAAAGACGGTACCTTCCGAATGTGTATTGACTACCGAGAGCTTAACAAGGTGACTGTGAAGAATCGTTATCCTCTTCCATGTATTGATGACCTATTCGACCAGCTACAAGGGTCGAGCTTCTATTCAAAGATTGATCTAAGATCGGGATATCACCAGCTGAGAGTCCGAGAAGAGGACGTCTCCAAAACAGCCTTTAGAACTCGTTATGGACACTACGAGTTTTTGGTCATGCCTTTTGGGTTGACAAACGCACCTGCGGTTTTCATGGACCTTATGAATCGAGTGTGCAAGCCTTACCTAGATAAGTTCGTTATAGTTTTCATCGACGACATCCTGATCTATTCTAAGAGTCAGGAGGAACACGAGCAGCATCTACGACTTATTTTGGAACTCCTTCGAACAGAACAACTTTATGCAAAGTTCTCGAAATGCGACTTCTGGCTTCGTGAAGTCCATTTCCTAGGCCACGTGGTAAACAAGGATGGGATTCATGTTGATCCATCCATGGTAGACTCGATCAAGAACTGGCCTGCGCCCCGTACACCAACAGAAATCCGCCAATTCTTGGGCTTGGCAGGTTACTACAGAAGGTTTATCAAGGATTTCTCCAAGATTGCGCAACCTCTCACCTCACTAACTCAGAAAGGTGTCACCTATCGCTGGAGTAATGCACAGGAAACTGCGTTTCAACACTTAAAGGATAGACTTTGTAGCGCCCCTATCCTCTCATTGCCTGAAGGCACATACGATTTTGTGGTTTATTGCGACGCATCCATTCAGGGACTTGGATGTGTGTTGATGCAACGTGACAAGGTCATTGCTTATGCGTCACGTCAACTTAAGATTCACGAAAGGAACTACACTACACACGATTTGGAGCTGGGAGCTGTTTTTTTCGCACTCAAGATATGGAGACATTACCTGTACGGTACCAGGTGCACCATTTACACCGATCACAGGAGTCTCGAGCATATCTTCAAACAGAAGGAGTTAAACATGCGTCAACATCGATGGGTCGAGCTATTGAATGATTACGAATGCGCGATCAAGTACCATCCAGGCAAAGCCAATGTTGTGGCTGACGCCCTCAGTCGAAAGGACACTACGCCTAAGCGCGTGCGAGCATTACAACTCACCATTCAATCTAGTCTTCCTTCCCAGATATGAGATGCTCAGGTAGAAGCATTGAAACCAGAAAATGTCAGGGCTGAAGCCCTACGTGGCTCAAGGCAACGGTTAGAACAAAAGGAAGATGGTGCTTACTATGTAACAGGACGCATCTGGGTCCCACTCTATGGCAACCTACGAGAGCTTGTGATGGATGAGGCACACAAGTCTCGTTACTCAGTACATCCTGGTTCGGATAAGATGTACCACGATCTCAAAACTACATACTGGTGGCCTAGCATGAAAGCTCACATAGCAACCTACGTTAGTAAATGTTTGACTTGTGCGAGAGTCAAAGTCGAATACCAGAAACCCTCAGGCCTACTTCAACAACCAGAGATACCACAATGGAAATGGGAGCAAATTTCCATGGATTTCGTTACTGGCCTGCCTAGATCTCAACGTGGAAATGATACTATTCGGGTGATCGTGGATCGACTCACAAAGTCTGCACACTTCTTGGCTATCAAGGAAACGGATAAGTTCTCCACTCTAGCAGACGTATATCTTAAGGAAGTTGTCTCGAGGCACGGGGTGCCAACCTCTATTATCTCTGATCGTGATGCACGTTTTACTTCTGAACTGTGGCAGGCAATGCACAAGTCCTTTGGCTCACGTTTAGATATGAGCACAGCTTATCACCCGCAAACGGATGGGCAGTCTGAACGCACCATCCAGACCCTTGAAGACATGCTTAGGGCATGTGTGATTGACTTTGGCAACGGCTGGGAAAAACATCTTCCATTAGTGGAATTCTCGTATAATAACAGTTACCACACCACTATCCAGGCCGCTCCGTTTGAGGCATTGTACGGGCGTAAATTCCGATCACCTCTTTGTTGGGCAGAGATTGACGACGGCCAGATCACTGGCCCAAAACTTGTGGTAGACACAACAGAAAGGATTGCTCAAATACGACAACGAATGGCGGCAGCTCGTGACCGTCAGAAAAGCTACGCTGATAAGGGCAGGAAACCACTCGAGTTCCAGGTTGGGGATCGAGTGCTACTCAAAGTCTCACCTTGGAAAGGTGTTGTTCGTTTTGGCAAACAAGGCAAACTCAATCCGCGTTATGTCGGACCATTTGAAATCATAGAGAAAATAGGCAGGGTGGCCTACAAACTGAACCTACCAGCAGAACTCAGTGGAGTTCACAGGTTTTCCACGTGTCGAATCTGAAGAAGTGTCTGTCAGATGAGACCCTCATAGTTCCTTTGAAGGAGCTCACTATCGACGATCAGTTGCGATTCGTCGAGGAACCAGTAGAGATTACTGACCGAGATGTTAAGATTATCAAGCGCACCAGAATACCTCTTGTTCGAGTTCGTTGGAACTCCCGTCGTGGCCCAGAGTTCACCTGGGAACGCGAAGATCAAATGAAACAAAAGTATCCCCAATTGTTCGCAAACAGTACAACCACTACTAAGGCTGAAGCTACTGCGGAATTTCGGGATGAAATTCCAAACCAACGGGGGAAGGATGTGACACCCCAGGAAAACCATACAACTTAATTAGCTTCCTCAGTGAGTACGTACCAAATTTCGGGACGAAATTTCTTTCAACTTGGGGATAATGTGACAACTCGTATTTCAGAACCTATCTTTGTGCTAAGTGTAGCATGTTTGAACACTATGTGATTTGATGAACTTTGATGATTAATGAAATGTTATGTTTGATATGTGTTTATTGTGTAACGAATGTATGTATATAATATGATAGCATTAAACGAGCCCAAACGCACATCACAACCCGATCGCACAAGCCCATTCGGGCTACACTCTTTGTATCCGAACCAAGGGCAGCCCATGATGGGTTCGGCCCACTCCCTTGTGTCGCATAAACCATGAGGAATGTGTATACTCCTCATTTGTTACAAATCTCATAACACACACTAAACCCTAATACCTCGTCCTCTCTCTTGAACCCGACGACAACAAAATCTCCATCTCTCGAAGTTTTCTTGTTCGGATTCCTCTTCATTCTACCTTCTAACAGGTTAGTAATTCATGGTTATTGTTGTTAGATGATATTGTGAAGTATATATATTGATTTATGAATGATATGTGATTAATCATGAATGAATGTAATCGGCCATATATGTATTCTATTCGGATCCGAATGGTTTGGTTGTGTTAGTATGGATTGGATTTGTTAATGTTGAATGAAAACTGAGTCGGCTGTGATATGTTTACGTTAGGATGATTTATTGAGTTGTCATGATAGGGTGTATGCTAGTGATTAGATCGTGAACCATGATTGAGATGTTTAAGTGTTATGATTATTGTTCATGTGTTATTCATAATTAGGGTTCATGAGGAATTGGTTGGAATATGCTTGTTTTGATCGATTATTGTTTGGTTTGGAAACTGTTAGTTGTTGATTGATAACTACATAAATGGAAACAATAAAACTGATTGCATGAAATTCGGAAATTATGACTGATCGCACAAGACTCCTTGGTCGCACAAGATCAGATCGTACAAGATCTGATCTGATCGCACAAGGCAGTCGCACAAGATAGACTGATGTACAATAGGTTAGAACACAGTGTACAACTAAGGTATGCATGATCGCACAAGACCTGTGGATCGCACAAGAAGGTGCCGATCGCACAAGGCTTGGGCCTCACACAATCAACATAAATTGCATTACTGTTGGGCCTCAAAGCCCAATCCCAATCGCACAAGGACTGGTCAGTCGCACAAGTCCATCCAGACCGCACAAGACCTATGTATGTTATTATTTGGGCTGTGTTTTTTGTTGGGCTTATTTGTAAACTGGGCTGAGTATGTTTTGGATCGCACAACCTGTTATGAGTCGCACAAGATGCGCTGGACACACAACAGGTTGGGCCGGGTATCTTTGGGCTTCATTGGGTGAATCGCACAAGTATGAATATGTTATGTTCTTGACTGTTAATGTGTTGCCATGATCATTACGTGTTCGTAATCTGTTAGTTTACATGTAAACTTATGTGCACTACTTGAACCTAGACCTGACTTGTATGGTAACCATGTTAGGACGTGGTTGACCACTTATAGCTCAAGTAACCTCCTTGTGTATCTGCCGAGCTAATCTAAGGTGAGTTCACACTTTCTACAAAGCATGGTAATTCCCGGTGGGTTGGGAATGGGTTAAGGAATATGGATTCCTCGTCCTTCTTGGGTAGGACAGTACGGGTTAAGGAATGTAACTCCTCGTCCTCTTGGACAGTTTAAACTTCACTAGACCAAAACTCTATCACGAAGTCCCTCCTTTTATATCGACTTAATCGTCGGGCCAATGGCGAGCGGGTCATTAGTTAGATAGCGCTATTTAGGTCTGACAAGCCTCACACCGTGCCACAGAGGACGGGCGTAAACTAATGGATCTGGGCACGTCAATGATGATAGACATTGATGCTAAGGGCACATAAACATGACTAAAGTCAGCGGTCGATATGGTAACGAGTCTAGTAGTATAAACATGGGGTAGCCCCCATGGCTGGATTGCCAGAGTAAATGGGATAAACAAATCTCGTTTTTAACTATGGGGTATCCCCCACGGCAAGGGTGCCAGTTAAAGGAAACTACGTTTTTGGAATAACTTAAACAAACACCCAACTGTGAACTCGCTCAACTTTGTTGGTGACTCGTTACTACATGCTTTGCAGGTCACTAGGTTTAGCAGGAGCTTGCATGGGGAAGAGTCGTTGTGGAGCATGGACATTGAGTGTTCATGATAAACTTAAATACTCTGAATTTACTATTTGGGTTTTGAACTATTTGCTTCCGCTGATAACTTAGACTTATTAAATTGTTTTTGGACACCAATTATATTGTGTGGATGAACTTTTGATTACTTTACTTTATTGTTCAATATGATTGGTGGCTTGATCCTGGTCAGGTCACGCCTCCAAGCGGTGATACCCTGCGAGTGGATTTTCGGGGTGTGACAGATTGGTAAGTCTAGGATAGCGATGTCAAACACTTCGCCATCGCCAAAATCGTCGTCAAGGTGCTCCACCTCAATCACAGGGATATCAACGTTATCATCCAAATCAATAACGAAAGGCCAATCCTCAGTAGGGATGGCAGCAAGGGGAATAGCATGAATCAGAATAGGCTCAACAAGATGCTCACCATCAGGATGTCCAATGATAAGCTGATCATGGATAGGTAAAGGTAAGGCTAGGACATCATCAATGAAAGGGACGTCTTCACCAAGATCTGGTAAGGCGAAAGGCTGAAAGTCAACAAGATCATCATCATCAGACATCATCTCCGGGTCGCTCTCGAAGTCAGACGTGAAGATCTTGGGGGTGTGTGCTACCTCGTCATCAGAGACAGTAGCCATAGGATCATGCTCATCAGACAGACCGCTGTTCTCGGAAGACGACATGAGTACCTGTATCAAAAAAATCATATACATATACCATGTTTTTTTTACATATATTAATTATTACTACTTAATTAATATATAAATAGTTATACACATTGTTGCAAATAATCCCTAGTTGAAGATAAGTGCTACCCCTGTGCACCCTAAGTCTCGTATTGTCCTTACTTGACTCTTTGAAAAAAAAACAAGTTCAGGTAGTGGATGTCGCGGAAAGTTTTATGCAATGAAAAACTTTTGTAAACATGTTTTTGTGAGAGGATCCTAAGGATTATAGACTAGACTCGAGAAGGAATCCTGGTTCACTATAATCGCAGCTCTGATGCCAATATGTCACACCCCTTTCTAAGGCGGAAGCACGAGGTGTGATCCTGAAAGGTTCTCATTGCATACAATAGGTGAACATTCTACATGAATGTAAAACAACTCCACAATGCCATTGATAGTTAATATCCAGAACAAAAGTTAAGTTTTATGTTTACATCACACATAAGATAATTGTTTTGAAAAGTTCACAACTTCGTTTCAAAAGCAAATTTCAAGGTTTTGATCATTATACCACCGCAGGAGGTGGGATCTAACAACTAAATCCTCCAAAAGTGGCATTGGAGCCTCGACACATGATAACTTGAAATACAAACGACCATCTTGATTAAGGAGAGCGCGAACATATCCACTTAGTTACCTGAAATACATGTAAGTTTTGGAAAATCGTCAACATAAGTTGGTGTGAATTGATGCAGTTTTCGTATAGAATGTTTGTATACTTGTATGAAAACATGGTATGTAATTTGTAAAACGTATTCGTAAACTGAGTTCTGTAAATGTAAGGATTATGAGATCGCTAATGTTTCGCGAGGACATTAACATATGTTACGACATAGGAAGCATCCAAACCATAGGCATTTTTCTGTCGATTTACGACTCGAGACACAAAAGCACTCTAGGTAGAATGTGGCCTAGAGTGTGGCTGCCTAAAATCCATTAGATCTAACCTTTTGTTCCGCGGTCTAGGTATATAGTTGATTAATGGTGCTTATGTCACCCTATCCGTCACATGATCTATGTGTCATTCCTTAGTTTTGTATTCAGCATACCATAGTACATGTATTTTCCCCAAGTTTAGAAAACAAGTAAAGTTTAAAAGTGGGGACATGAACTCACTGTTTTGCATAACTTGCGTCATAAACTTCACCGAGTTTGTCTCGTAAGCGTCATAACCTATACGTATTCTATGTACGTTAGTTACTAGACTTGTAACACACGAGGTAAAAGTCACTATATTAGGTTTATGTATTTGTTCTGTGTATGTTCATCATGTGTGAGGGTCGTGCCCATGTTTGTCGGGTCTTGCCCGTTTGTCGCGATATCATACTTTGTATTTAGTATTGTCTCTTGTGATTATATATTTTACTTCCCAAAAATATATATTTGCATATGTAGTCTTTGACAAACAATAAGTGTTAAAAATAATCTATATTTTTAACTTGCCCAAAATATGTTACTAATATTGTTTTTCCAAAACTAATCATAAGTATTTTGTTAAATAATATTTTCAATATTATTTTTGTGTAAGTATACTTAGGGGAATATACTTGTATTTTCATGTAAATACTTGTGTATTTTACATTATTTCCCAAAAATCAATTGTTTAATTTTTAATACTTTCCAGAATTATATTTCTTAAAAATAATATATTTTTAAGACTTGCGTGAAATATATATATTTGTCATTCACCCGATTTTGTACAATTTTTACTACTTGATAATAGTTATATATATTTGTCCAAATATATATTTATGTCCAAAATTGTCCATAATAGTTATACAAATATATTTTCTTGTATTTGTCCATATACCCTTTCATGGGTTATTTTTGTATGAATAATCATGTGTACTTGTTGTGTATTTTCATGATCCTAATACACTACTACATATAATACACATAGTATACACTTAGCACAAAATTTGGTGATCACTAAATATATATATTTTCCCTAAAAATATACATACTTAATATTGATTTTTAACTTAAAGAATTAAGGATTTCTTAACTTGCAATTTTTTATAAAAATTAGGAAACCTTGATAAATATTTTTAGATGAATTTTTGGGGAATAAGTTTCATCAAAACTTATATTTTTCTAAGTGTCAAAATTTTATAAAATTTTTGACATAGTTTCCCCTAAAAATGGAGGTTTCCCATGTTTTCAAAACATGTATTTATTTTCTTTTCATCACCAAAAAAATTTCCAACAATTTTCACAACATACACTAATTTTATCATGTAAAACCTTATGATGAACTTGATTTTTGATAAAAAAAAAATATGTAGTCTTTTAGATCTACACTTTACATACAATGATCTTTCAAAAACAAGTGTTCTTGTTAATTTTAAACAAACCTTTTATGAAACTTTAACTTACTAACCAAAACATCCATGAGTTTTAGGGTTTCAAAGTCTTGAAAATCATGTTCTAAAACCAATTTTATGCTCATTTAAAAGATCTTTATGTTTAAAATCATGTTTCATCATGGATCTTCCAAGATCCATGTTTAACATACTTGAATCTTTCATAAACAAGCATCTTGATGAATCTTTTACAAACTTTTCATGGAGTTTAGATTCAAAAGTTAGTTTTACATAAACTTAGTTACTTCAAGAACACAATATCATGCTTCAAAATCATTTTTCATGTTTAGATAAAGGTTTCACAAGTTCACCTTCAAGTTTAACCATGGATCTTTCAAGATCCATGGTTAAACTCGTTAGATCAAAGCTTCTAACAAGCTTTGCATGATAGATCTAAACATAAACACAAGATTCAACATCAACAACTTCATCACAAACATCAAACATCACTAAAATCACTTGTTTTCCTTTAGATTATGTTAGATCTTTACATCTTCATCTTTTAAAGTTTAGTTACTTAGATGGTGTGACTTGTACATAACATGAATATGAACTAAAATAGTGTTTAGAAGGCTTACTACTAACTCTGTTGGCTAGGGAAGTGGCACAAGAAGGAAGATGATCAAGAATGAAGAAAATGAGAGGTTAAAAGCTCCACAAGGTGGTCCTTCAACTTATAGCACTTCAAGCCTTCATAGATAGCCTCCATACACCTTTGTATATGCTTAGATTGCCTTGAAATGGATTAAAAATGAAGATGGTAGTGTGGGTGTGGGTAGCCGAGAGCAAGAGGGAGTGGGGGGGGGGGGGGGAGAAGATGTTGCAAGTTTTTGAAATGTGATGAATGAGTAAGGATCTTGTGGGTTTATCTTATAACTTTCAACACACCTTTGACCAATGGGTTCCATGTCCCATATCTAGACATCACAACTTAATATTTTAATGAAAAAGGGGTGGGGCCACCTTTGGGGCCGGTTTCATGAGAGGGGGGTAAGTTGTAAATTTTTGGTAGTTGGAGGTTAATAATGTAAACTAGAAGGTTTAAGTAAGTTTAAGTGTGTTTAGGTGTTTTTATGATTTTTAAGGTGTTTCTTCACAAATTCTAGCTTTATATCACAAAAAAATGATTCTAGTCTAGTTTTGATGTTTCGGGTAGAGTCTGGTTATTCGTTCGGTTAACGGTTCGTTAAGGTACTAAATTGCGCAGTTTTACTAGATATGAAGCACCTTTTATGACAGTTTTAATTCCCGAAATTTTGCAAGTTATTCTGGACACTAAAACATCAATTCTGCATAATATTTTGGGGTTTAAATGCTGATTTTTACTGTTTTTTGCTGAATTCTGCAGAATTCGGCATTTAAAATGTGTTTCGGGTGTCTTTTAGTGCTTATATTAGCTTTCGGAAAGTGTATATGTTATCCCTTGCATCCACACTTGGGTTTTAATGTGTTTTTGATATTAGACCTACTCCTAGGCCCTAAATATATTGTCTGACTGCTTTCTGCGGAAGTGCTGACACAGCGTGTCCTACCGGTGAGTTTACTAGTCAGTCTGACGCAACGCTTAATGTAATTGCACAATGCATTATTTGAAGTATAAAACATGCATGAATTCATATGTAAAGCAAGTAAACAGATAATGTTGACGTTTAAGCGCATAATTGCAGATAATAAATAATAATTAAAATAGTACGGAGATTACCGGTTTTGTGCCAGTTGTCACACCGTGGTCCTCACGACAACAGCACCGGCCTGCTTCCCACTCCTAATTCCGCCCCAAATCAAAGTCCCTTTCTCGGTAAATGTCAATGGTGTTTTACCAAAGGCCACTCTTTAACCTCCTGCCCACTTTTTAAGAAAACCCACCCCTCAATCACACCTCCTACCTACAACCGAACCATTACTCAACCAAAACCACAAGCACACATTATGGCAACACACCCTACTATGGACTCCGATCTATCATGGCTAAAGGATAGTGGTGCTTTTATCACATTACAGTTGATCTTAGTGCACTCTCTATGCATAGCCCATATGATGGTACCGAGGATCTTATCATCGGTGATGGTTCGTCTCTTAAAATTACTCACGTTGGCACTATAACTCTATATTTTTCTAATGTTCCTATCATTCTAAAAAATGTTCTTTGCGTCTCTTCTATCTCTCGAAACATTATATCTATCTCTCGTTTATGTCTTGACAACAACATACTAATTTTATTTTTCTCTTCTTATTTTGTCATTAAGGACTTTCACACTCGTCAAACTCTTCTTCGGGGAATCACTAGTCATGGTCTTTATGAGCTATCCTCAACCAAGTCCCCACAAGCGTTCCACTTGCAAACAAACAAGGTGTCTTCATGGCATCACCACCTAGGACATCCACATTTGCGAGTTTTACAACATTTAGCTTCTTTGTTCCGTTTATTTCTATCAAGCATGAATCTTGTAATTCTTTTTGCATTAATAAAAGTCATAAACTTCCTTTTCATTCATCCTCTATACATTCTAACACACCTCTAGAATTACTATTTTTCGATGTTTGGTCATCTCCAATCACATCCTTTGATTACAAATACTACATAATTTGTGTAGATCATTTCACAAAATACATTTGGATTTACCCATTAAAACGTAAATCGGACTCTCTTAATACTTTCATTCGATTTCAAAACTCATTGAGAAATTTTTCAAAACAAAAATTAAGCAATTATTTTCGGAAAATGGTGGAGAATATATCAAACTATCTTCTCACCTACTTTCTTGTGGCATTTCTCATCTCACCTCTCCTCCTCACACACCCGAATATAATGGCTATGCCGAACGACACCATCGTCACAATGTCGAAACCGGTCTATCCCTACTTTCTCATGCCAAGATGCCCCTAAAATTTTGGCCATTTTCCTTCACTACCGCTACTTATCTCATAAATAGACTACCTACCGACACGCTAAACAGTGATTCTCCTTACCTTTGTCTCTTTCACATCCATCCAAACTATGAAAAACTTCATGGTTTTGGTTGCCTATCTTATCCTTGGTTACGCCCATACTCGAAACACAAACTCGAGTCTCGGTCAAAACCGTGTATCTTCATCGGCTACTCTTCATCTCAAAGTGTTTTCCATCTTCTTGACCCTCTCACTAGTCGAATCTACACATCTTGTCATGTTCATTTTCTTGATCACGTTTTCCTTATGAATCTCTTTCTCAAACCTCTACCCCTTTCACACCCTCACCTGACACATGGTTACCTCTCACTACCCTATCTATTCCTCTTTCAACATCCTCTTCCCCTACTTCTCAAACTTCATCCCCCCTGCCCCAACTATTGATGCCACTACACCATCCACTTCTAACCCACCTATCATTACCTACCAACGACGTCTACTACCTACACAAACCCCTACAAATGACCCTCCACTTCCACCTACCACTGTCACACCCTGATATTTTCACATATTACCGGTGGGGAGTATCGTGACGTAGTTGATATCATCATAGTCAATTAATCATAGTTTAATGCACATCGAAAGTCTAAAAGTAATTTATAGAATCCGAGTTTAAAGTAACATAAAATATTACACAACAGAATGTAAGTGGATCCACAGGCGGATCAAAACAAAAGAAATAATGTTCAACAGACTTAAAGTGATAAAAGCTTGCAAGACTTTTTATTTAATCACTCAGGAGTTCCAGCCCATTTCGCTTAGCACCTGCACTTAATCTTTTTGAAAATACGTCAGTTTACACTGGTAAATACAAATAACTAACTCTTTTGAAAACATTTAAGAAAAATTGATTTAAATGCACAAGGCACAAATATTCTTTTATAATGGGGGACAATTATTTAAAATAATCTTGTATACAGTTTTACATGTTTGTCGTCCATTCGGGACCCGGTTAGAAGAGCCGGATTAGATTAATAGACACGCCACAAGTATAAGCCCACAAGAGAGTGAGATACCGTTTATACATACGCAACTGTCAGGTGTATGCCTACACCCCGTGCTTAAGCCGTGGCCATTTCTAATAAATGAGACGAGGATATCCAGGACATGGTCATTAACCCCCCAAAGGCATTGTATCAAACAAAACAGATTAAAACGGGTTATGTAAATGTATTAATCACAGTCCGATTTAAATAACTACATACCCGACCAAGCGGTATTATTATAATACCGTATCCCAAGCCCGTATAACGGAAAATAAGTTAAAAGTATTTACCTGACGTATAACAATCAGCAAGTGCAAATAGCTTTTACTGGGCTCCTAAATCTGTAACGAAGGTTTTAATAACCTATTAGATTTCTAACGGGTCTTACTTAAGTTAAAACTTAGACCGGTTAGTTTTAATGAAATGCTTACAGTTCAAAACGCAAGATTAAGCGAAGGCCGGATTAGAATGTGATTTAGACCCGACAAGTATGAAGACTTGTATAATATGGGTAAACTAAACACATTCTGGATTTTGAAGTAAAAAATGATAAGGTTTGACCCGTTTCGGTTAATTTATCCAAACTAGTTACATAAACCGTACCGAACGCGAATATGCATAACGGGTAACCAAAAGAGTCATGTACAGGTTCCACTAGTTAATATGCGTAAAATATGTTATGATATCGGTAGGATATCTTCCATTATGCCCAAAACGAATTTAAAACCAATTTAAGCCCCGTAAGGGTATTTTGGTCATTTTAAAGTTTATAAAAGAGGTTAAATAGAAATCTGAGGTTCTGGTCTAAAATAATCAGTAAAAATATTTATTTTAATAAGTCATATCAGTAAGATATTATATATATATATATATATGTGAAATTTATCATTTATGACCAAACTAAGCACCGTAGGGGCATTTTGGTCATTTCACATATGCTATAAGGGTCAAATTTGGAAATCTGAGTTCAAAACTTTTACTTACTGTTTAAGTATAAAAATTTATTCATAACATTTGTAGGTAACAAGTTTTAGGTTCTAAATATGGTTTTAAACCATACTATGCGCCTAAATCGCATAAAAGTCGGTATTTGACGATATTCGGGTTAATTAAGGAAATCTGAGATTTTGATCAGCCTCTACTGTTTAAAATAATTTATTTGATGTATAAAATCAGTAGAAAAAGGTTTGATATGTAAAGGATGTGTAAAACTCATTTTATTAGCAAAAAGGGCATTATCGTCAATTACCGAGCCTATGCAAGAACCTTATGCTATGATCAGTTTAAAATTTAACAAAAATTTTCAAAAATCCCTAAATAATATATCTTTACAGTGGGTAGAAAGTTTGGTGTCAAAATTTGGGTTTAAATAGGTTTTATGCCAAAAATGCCGTTTAATTAATAAAAAGCTTCCATTTTACGATATCGCGCATAAATTCTATTTTAGACCACAATCTGATGTCAAACTTTTAGGACATACTTAAATATCAGTAATAAAGGTTTTTGTCCTCTAACATTTTCAAAAATCTAATTTTAATATCAAAAGGGCATAATGGTCAACTTTTAAGCATTTAACGGAAACATGCAATGAACTAGGATTTCTATGGAACCAAGTTGTATAACCTCAGAGGTTTATACTAACCTATAACATGGTCTTAAAGGAACCCTAAGGCATATCTAAACTAAGCTAAATCGGGTCAGAACTGAAAGTCAAAGCAAAAGTCTACTTTTACGACTTTCGGTTTCGAACCGAGCCTAAACTCAGAATTGTCGGGTTGAACATGTCTAAACATGTTCTTATATTATTTACCAAGTTATTTTAGTGTTAAAACATGTTACATAACCTCTGCATTATCAGTTATGAATTAATTTGTGAAAGCGGCTAAGACTAAGACGATCGAAGAGACCTACCTACTAGCCGCTGAAATCAACGACAAGCGGGTCAAGGCTGGTGTCTGGGATAAAACTTCAAAGCACCTGCATCAAGCTACCACCGCCGCTCCAACTGCCGAAACCGCCACCGCTCAACCGTCAAAATCCTCACGCCGCAAGAAGAAGAACAACAATAGCAGCTCCAGCAACAAGAACTGTGCTGTCACCACCACTACTGCTCCTCTCCAGGCCGTACCGGCCCAGCAGCAGCATCATCACCGTCCAGCACCAACTACTTATGCACCACCTGCAAAGCGTGCATACACAGGCCCCCACCCGGCTTGCCCAACTTGCTCTTATCATCACCCGGTGGGTCTCGCCTGTCGTTTCTGCGCTTACTGCGACATGTATGGCCACTTCACTGCTAATTGCCGTACTGGTCCACGACAAGCCCCAGCTCAAGCCACTGCTCATCAAGCTCTGCTCCTAGCCTCGCAAGGCCAACAAGCGGCTCAGGCACCCACGATCAACGCCCGAGTCTGCTTCGCATGTGGTGATCCCAACCACTTTGGGAACATGTGCCCGAATAGGGTTGTGAAACAAGAGCCCTTGCAGCAGCAGCAACACCAACAGCAACAGCCTCAGCAGCAGCAACAAGCCGCACGTGCCAGAACTTTCAACATCAACGTGCGCCAAGCTCAGGCTGACAACAACATGGTCAATGGTACGTTCCTTGTGAATGGTATTTATGCTTCGTGCTTGTTTGATACTGGAGCCGATAATTGCTTTGTGTCGTTCGAATTTGAGAAACTCCTTAGTCGTAAGCGTTCCCATCTCCCCTCGACGTTCGATGTTGAAGTCGCTACCGGAAGAACTGTCGCCGTTAATTCTGTTCTTCGTGATTGTACTCTCGAGCTCAACAATCACATATTTTCGATCGACCTTATTCCGATGCAACTCGGAAGTTTTGACGTCATAGTAGGCATGGACTTTCTTCGCGAAAACCATGCTGAAGTTGTGTGTTTCGATAAGATGATTCGATTCTCGCTCGCGAATGGTGACTTATTGTGTGTTTATGGCTAAACTGCTTCGAAAGGTCTCAAGCTCATGTCATGTGTCCAAGCTAGCAAGTATATCCGCAAGGAATACAGAGCTTTCTTGGCTAACATTGTAGTAGCGGAGAAGGAAAAGAAAGGAAAGACAGAGGCGGAAGACGTTCCTGTGGTTCGTGAATTTCCTAATGTTTTCCCTGACGATCTTCCAGGTTTACCACCAAGTCGTGATATCGACTTTCGTATCGACCTCATTCCTGGAGCCAACCCTATTGCCAAAGCTCCTTACCGACTCGCACCGTCCGAAATGTGCGAACTATCATACCAACTCCAGGAATTACTTGAGAAAGGCTTCATTCACCCGAGCACCTCTCCTTGGGGCGCGCTAGTCCTTTTCGTTAAAAAGAAGGATGGGTCGTTCCGGATGTGCATCGACTATCGGGAATTGAATAAGTTAACTATCAGGAACCGCTATCCCCTGCCCCGCATTGATGATTTGTTTGATCAGCTACAAGGTGCTACGTGTTTCTCGAAGATCGATCTACGCTCAGGCTACCACCAGCTACGCATTCAAGAGGAGGATATACCCAAAACCGTGTTTCGCACTCGCTATGGCCACTACGAATTCGTTGTTATGCCTTTTGGTTTAACTAATGCACCTGCGGTTTTCATGGATCTGATGAATCGCGTGTGTAAACCATATCTCGACCGTTTGGTCATCGTGTTCATTGACGATGTCTTGATCTATTCCAAGTCGAAAGCCGAACACGCGCAGCATCTACGTTTGGTTCTCGAGCTACTCTAGGGGAATCAACTCTATGCCAAATTCTCCAAGTGCGAATTCTGGCTGGAGGAGGTTCAGTTTCTGGGTCACATCGTAAATAGTCAAGGTATTCACTTCGATCCCGCGAAGATTGAAGCCGTTAAGAGTTGGATTACACCTAAGAACCCGTCTGAAGTCCGTTCTTTTCTCGGACTAGCGGGCTATTATCGACGATTTATTGAAGGATTCTCAAATATCGCAGTGCCTCTTACCGCTCTCACGCATAAAGACAAGCCTTTTGTTTGGGGAACTGAACAAGAGTCTGCTTTCCAAACCCTTAAGCACATGCTTTGCTATGCTCCCGTTCTCACATTACCCGACGGAAACGACGATTTCATTGTCTATTGTGATGCTTCCAACCTTGGTCTTGGTTGCGTCCTTATGCAGCGAGACAAGTGTGACAACTCGAGTTTCCAAGATTTCCATCTTCGCATTGATTGCGCGCTAATTGTTTAAGTTGTTTGTTTGCACGACTTATTTGTTTCACAACTGTACACGTTGGTACTATGTTAAATCGTATTGTGACTGATATGTTATATCTGGTGTGTATTAAGTGTGTTATTAAGTGTGTTTTATATATGTGGTGTGCATTATATTGGAGGTGTAGGTTAATAATATAATTAGAATTAATATTATGTTTGTTCAATTAAAACTTGGAACTTTGCCAAGCATCCACTCACGAAATCACTCCATATCCGAAAACACCCATGTGGTGAAAACACATAAGTGTTTTCGTCCACTAGTGTGGCCAACGAAATCAAGAGTGGGCTTTGGCCCAATAGTGTTTAGTTAATATGTTTGTGCTTAACCTAACCTGTACGCGAGAACGGCAATTAGAAAAACCTAATCACCTCTCATTCTCTCTCGCTCTCCTTTGAAACTCGACGGCAACCTTGAGCATTCGAACCCGTACATCGATCGACTTATTGTTCCTTCTGTTAAGGTTATGATGTAGTGAGTAGTGTGATAAAGAAGATCAAACACGTTGATTCTACGAATACCCGTGTAGTTCTTCCCCAACCCCCAAATTGCAACCCAAAGGCCACGGAATTTGAAGTGAAAATTCAGTTTTCTCAAAATTCAAGTCTCCTCGTTTCAATTACTAAAGGGACATATAAATAAGAACAGAAATTCGAAATGGGCCTAAAAAAGATAACGGGCCAAACACACGGCCTAAAACAAAATGCCCAAAATAGTCCAAAAAACATAAAAATGCAAATAACTAATAGAAATAAGTGTTTTTCGGCCCGGACGATGACCCAAACCGCCATCGGCGTTTGCAGCAAGATGGAGCTTTTTCTCACGTTCGTTTCGCCTGGTCGCACGCCCAAAACGGACCTCCGTAGCCCAAGTTAGAGCCATTTTAGTGAAGCCCCTTTTGTTACGCGATCTTGGGCCTCCAAATACAAGATGGCCCGCTCCTCCACACTTGGGCCCTTATGTGACACTTTATCTTGACTGCGGGCCCAAGTGTGGAGGAGCGGGCCATCTTGTATTTGGAGGCCCAAGATCGTGTAACAAAAGGGGCTTCACTAAAATGGCTCTAACTTGGGCTACGGAGGTCCGTTTTGGGCGTGCGACCAGGCGAAACGAATGTGAGAAAAAGCTCCATCTTGCTGCAAACGCCGATGGCGGTTTGGGACATCGTCCGGGCCGAAAAACACTTATTTCTATTAGTTATTTGCATTTTTATGTTTTTTGGACTATTTTGGGCATTTTGTTTTAGGCCGTGTGTTTGGCCTGTTATCTTTTTTAGGCCCATTTCGAATTTCTGTTCTTATTTATATGTCCCTTTAGTAATTGAAACGAGGAGACTTGAATTTTGAGAAAACTGAATTTTCACTTCAAATTCCGTGGCCTTTGGGTTGCAATTTGGGGGTTGGGGAAGAACTACACGGGTATTCGTAGAATCAACGTGTTTGATCTTCTTTATCACACTACTCACTACATCAGGTTAGCGATCAACTACTGATGACTGTTTGATTTCTAACAAGATTTCTATTTGTTGGCTTTATGAATTAACTGTTAGCACATAACGATTGTGATCATGTGATTTGAATTGTGTTGTATGGTGATGATCTGACATGTATATGGTATGATAATGAATGATGATTCTGGTTATGCTGTAAACATGTTCATAACTGCAATGGATCTAGTAATCGAATGATTACATGAGTTGGTTTGGCTGAATGATTGTAGACGTTGTAACTGTTGGATATGCTGTGATTTGTAACTGTTGTAGATGATGATTAGGGTTACGGTATGTGTGTAACTGTTGTACCTGATTAACTGTTGTATGATGCATGATGTTAATTGCTAAGCACTTTATGACATAGATTGCGTGTGAAACATTGCGAACTCGAAACTGATTGTAAATACGTGCGCACTATAGGACTTGACTGATTTCTTGTGAGCGCATACTTTAGCATACCGAGCAAACCAAGGTGAGTTCACACTCTTACCAAGGCATGGGATTCCCGGGGTTGGGAATGGGTTTGGATGATTACTTATGCTTAAATTGTTATCGGAATTACATACCATAGGCCTCGGGAGAGGAAGGTTATTGGTAGATACTGCTAGACTAGTGATACATATACTTCTCTTCGCACACACGCCGGGAATGGCTGCGATAATAGAACTAATATTCGCACACATGCCTGGAATGGCTGCGAACCATACTCTAAACTTCGCACACATGTCAGGTGGGCTGCGATACAAATACACCTAGTCTAGAAAACTTGGGAAACACACCACAATCTTCGCACACATTTCTAGGAGACTGCGATTCAAGTACATACGATATATGGGTTACTAAACGAACATATGGTTTACAATACAATTACTATAACTGAACAACCAACTGTGAACTCGCTCAACTAGTTGTTGACTCTCTGTTACATGCCTTGCAGGACCATAGGTACTCATGGAGCTTGCACGGGAGGCGCGATCGTTGTGGGCACATGGACTGTTGAGTTCCATGATAAACATTTACACTTTGTGAACTTAATACTTATGTTGGGTTTTTACATTTATGCTTCCGCTAAACATTGATACTATACTTTGGTTTTTGGAACACCTTTCATATTGTTTGGTTGAATTACACTTACTATTTACATTGTTCAATATGATTGGTGGCTTGATCCTGGTCAGTCACGCCTCCAAGTGGTGATACTCCGCGTGTGGATTTTGGGGGTGTGACAGATTGGTATCAGAGCCATTGGTTATAGAGAACTCGGTTTTAATAAGGGGAAAACGTTTTTATTAAAACCAGACTATAACCTGTACAGTGCTCAACAATCCACAACGACGCCTCGCTCCACGTGCAAGACTCAACATTCTAGGTAATATGATATATGTTTTATTGCCTGCTTGGTAGAATTACATAGAACTTTGCTCATGGTATGCTTAGATACACATAACCCCTATTGCTTGAGAACATTTATGTGCTCACTCTCTTCTGTCATCGCACTTTCGCGAACCTCTCTCACTCATGTTCTCTTTGATATCAAGATCATGAGTGGACGCGTTAACCTAACTCAAGCCCAGTTGGCGGCTTTGATCATTGAACAAGTTGCTGCAGCACTCGCAGCTGCCCAGGCAGGAGGTGTAACCTGCCATCACCACTTACTATAGGATCTTTAGATCCTACTCTCGTAAACCAACACTCGTGCTTAAGTATGTTTACTCTTACGCGCACAACCGGTCAGAACGCTCAACCACCTGTATGCACATTCAAGACGTTCATGGACTGTCGTCCTAGTACTTTTAGTGGCACTGAAGGAGCCGTTGGACTCCTACATTGGTTTGAAAAGCTTGAGTCTGTCTTCGAGATGCGTGAATGCGCTGAGCCTCGTAGGGTGAAATATGCCACTGGTACTCTCGAAGGCACTGCGCTAGCTTAGTGGAACGCGCAAGTTCAGAAGTTGGGGCTAGCGGCTGCTAATGCCACCCCATGGAATGATTTTAAGGAACTGATCAAACATGAATAATGTATTCGTGACGACATCCACAAGTTGGAAGTGGAGTTCTTTAACCTGAAGATGACGGGGTCAGAGATAGAAGCGTACACGAAACGATCCAACGAACTGGCACTGTTATGTCCAACTATGGTGGATCCTCCCATCAAGCGCATTGAGCTCTACCTCAAAGGCTTAGTACCAGAGATTCAAAGTCATGTGACTTCTGCTAACCTTGCTGCTATCCAGGATGTTACTCGTCTTGCTCATCGTCCCACAGACCAGGCAGTGGAACAGAACGAGCTGCCTAAACATTTGGTGCTACTACTACTACTACTACTTCTGCTACTCCCAGTGACAACAAGCGAAAGTGGGATGGAACCTCCAGCAAGGGTTCCACTTCGGTTCAGTCTCAGTCGCAGCAGCGAAAAACGGAAGAGTACAGGAGCCTCGGTCAGCAGTTTTTCGGTAATCGAAGTCAGGGTGGATACGAGGGAAACCACCCCAAGTGCAATCGATGTAATTTGCACCACAGCGGGCAGTGCAATAAAGATCGTTGTCAGAGATGCAACAAGCTCGGTCATGGAGCCAAAGATTATAGAAGTTCACGTCCTGCAAACTAGAACCGACAACAGCAGCCACAAGCTCCACAAAATCAGCAGCAACATCAGGGTAACAAGGGATGCCATCAGTGTGGTGTTGAAGGTCACTTCAAGAGACACTGTCCACAGTTGAACCAGAACCAGAATCAGAACCACAACCAAGGAAACGGGAACAGCAATGGAGGCAACAACGGGGGTAATAACGACGGAAATGGTGCCAGGGGTCGAGTGTTCGTGATTGGTCAGGATGATGTTAGGAATGACCCCAACGTTGTAATGGTTTCGACATCGTTATTGGTATGGATTGGCTACCTCAACAACAAGCAGAGATTCTATGCAAAGAGAAGATCATTCGCATTCCCCGTCCTGGCAGAGAACCTCTCGAAGTTCAAGGCGACAAGAGTTGTGTCGTGAGTGGCATCATCTCTTTCCTTAAGGCCAGAAGTGTTTACGAAAGGGCCACACTGCTATTTTAGCACTCGTTACTGATACATCAACGAAAGAGAAGAAGACAGAGGATATTCCAGTTGTACGTGACTTTCCTCAAGTGTTTCCTGAGGAATTACCTGGGCTACCGCCTCATCGCCAGGTCGAATTCCAGATCGAGCTAGCTCCAGGAGCAGCGCCTATAGCTCGAGCACCTTATCGCTTAGCTCCAACTGAACTGGAAGAACTGTCTAAGCAATTACAAGAACTCTTGGATAAGGGTTTCATTCGTCCTAGCTCTTCACCCTGGGGAGCTCCCGTATTGTTTGTGAAGAAGAAAGACGGTACCTTCCGCATGTGCATAGATTACCGCGAACTGAACAAGGTGACCGTGAAGAATCGCTATCCTCTTCCACGCATCGACGACTTATTCGACCAGTTGCAAGGGTCGAGCTATTACTCGAAGATTGACCTGAGGTCAGGCTATCATCAACTGAGAGTCCGGGATGAGGACGTCTCCAAAACAGCATTCAGAACTCGCTACGGCCATTACGAGTTTTTGGTCATGCCATTCGGGCTAACGAACGCGCCTGCGGTTTTCATGGATCTTATGAACAGGGTGTGCAAACCTTATCTTGACAAGTTTGTTATTATTTTCATCGATGACATCCTGATCTATTCGAAGAGTCAGGAGGAACACGAGCATCATTTATGACTTATTTTGGAACTTCTTCGAACGGAACAACTGTACGCCAAGTTTTCAAAATGCGACTTCTGGCTTCGTGAAGTCCACTTTCTAGGCCACGTGGTAAACAAGGATGGGATTCATGTCGATCCATCCAAGGTAGATTCAATCAAGAACTGGCCTGCACCTCGCACACCAACTGAAATACGCCAATTCTTGGGTTTGGCGGGTTATTACAGACGGTTCATCAAAGACTTCTCAAAGATTGCGCAGCCGCTTACACTACTGACACAGAAAGGTGTTGCTTACCGTTGGGGTAATACACAGGAAACAGCGTTTCAGCACTTAAAGGATAGACTCTGTAGCGCACCTATCCTCTCATTGCCTGAAGGCACGGACGATTTTGTAGTCTACTGCGACGCATCAATCCAGGGTCTTGGTTGTGTATTGATGCAACGGGATAAAGTCATTGATTATGCTTCGCGCCAACTTAAGATTCACGAACGGAATTACACTACACATGATTTAGAGCTGGGAGCTGTTGTTCTTGCGCTCAAGATATGGCGACATTACCTGTACGGTACCAAGTGCACCATCTACACCGATCACAGGAGTCTCGAGCATATCTTCAAGCAGAAAGAGTTGAACATGCGACAACGTCGATGGGTCAAGTTACTGAATGATTACGAATGTGCTATAAAGTACCATCCGGGTAAAGCCAATGTGGTGGCCGACGCTCTTAGTCGAAAGGATACTACACCTAGGCGTGTACGAGCGTTGCAACTCACTATTCAGTTTAGTCTTCCCTCACAGATACGAGATGCTCAGGTAGAAGCATTGAAACCAGAAAACGTCAGGGCTGAAGCCCTACGCGGCTCAAGGCAACGGTTAGAACAAAAGGCAGATAGCGCCTACTATGTAACAGGACGCATTTGGGTCCCACTCTACGGCAACTTACGCGAGCTTGTAATGGATGAAGCTCATAAGTCTCGCTACTCAGTACATCCTGGTTCGGATAAGATGTACCACGATCTCAAAACTACATACTGGTGGCCTAGCATGAAAGCTCATATAGCAACTTACGTTAGCAAGTGTTTGACTTGTGCGAGAGTCAAATCGGAATATCAGAAACCATCGGACCTACTCCAACAACCAGAGATACCACAATGGAAATGAGAACAAATTTCCATGGATTTTGTTACTGGCCTACCTAGATCTCAGCGCGGAAATGACACTATTTGGGTGATCGTGGATCGACTCACAAAGTCTGCACACTTCTTGGCTATCAAGGAAACGGATAAGTTCTCCACTTTAGCAGACGTGTATCTTAAGGAAGTTGTCTCGAGGCACGGGGTGCCCACCTCTATTATCTCTGATCGTGACGTACGTTTTACTTCAGAACTGTGGCAAGCAATGCACAAATCTTTTGGCTCTCGTTTAGACATGAGCACAGCTTATCACCCTCAGACGGATGGGCAATCTGAGCGCACTATTCAAACTTTAGAAGACATGCTTCGTGCATGTGTAATCGATTTCGGAAACGGCTGGGAAAAGCATCTGCCACTTGTGGAATTTTCGTACAATAACAGCTACCACACCAGCATTAAAGATGCTCCGTTTGAGGCATTGTACGGGCGTAAATGCCGGTCACCTCTTTGTTGGGCAGAGGTGGGAGATAGTCAGATCACTGGTCCAGAACTTGTGGTAGACACAACAGAACGAATTGCTCAAATACGACAACGCATGGCGGCATCTCGCGACCGTCAGAAAGCATACGCCGATAAGGGCAGGAAACCACTCGAGCTCCAGGTTGGGGAGCGGGTACTACTCAAAGTCTCACCCTGGAAGGGTGTTATTCGTTTTGGAAAACAAGGCAAACTTAATCCGCGATACGTCGGACCATTCAAATCATTGAGAAAATAGGCAAAGTGGCCTACAAACTGAACTTACCAGCAGAACTCAGTGCAGTTCACAATGTTTTCCACGTGTCGAATCTGAAGAAGTGTATGTCAGATGAGACCCTCATAGTTCCTTTGAAGGAGCTCACTATCGACGAGCAGTTGCGATTCGTCGAGGAACCAGTTGAAATCACGGACCGGGATGTTAAGGTCCTCAAGAACACTAGAATACCTCTTGTTCGAGTTTGTTGGAACTCCCGTCGTGGCCCAGAGTTCACCTGGGAACGAGAAGATCAAATGAAACTCAAGTATCCCCAGTTATTCGGAAACAGTGCAACCACTACTGAGGCTGAAGCTACAACAGAATTTCGGGACGAAATTCCAAATCAACGGGGGGATGATGTGACACCCCAGGAAAACCAGTAAACTACACAACACAACTAGCTTCCTCAGTAACCACGTGCTAAATTTCGGGACGAAATTTCTTTCAAGTTGGGGATAATGTGACAACTCGAGTTTCCAAGATTTCCATCTTCGCATTGATTGCGCGCTAATTGTTTAAGTTGTTTGTTTGCACGACTTATTTGTTTCACAACTGTACACGTTGGTACTATGTTAAATCGTATTGTGACTGATATGTTATATCTGGTGTGTATTAAGTGTGTTATTAAGTGTGTTTTATATAGGTGGTGTGCATTATATTGGAGGTGTAGGTTAATAATATAATTAGAATTAATATTATGTTTGTTCAATTAAAACTTGGAACTTTGCCAAGCATCCACTCACGAAATCACTCCATATCCGAAAACACCCATGTGGTGAAAACACATAAGTGTTTTCGTCCACTAGTGTGGCCAACGAAATCAAGAGTGGGCTTTGGCCCAGTAGTGTTTAGTTAATATGTTTGTGCTTAACCTAACCTGTACGCGAGAATGGCAATTAGAAAAACCTAATCACCTCTCATTCTCTCTCGCTCTCCTTTGAAACTCGACGGCAACCTTGAGCATTCGAACCCGTACATCGATCGACTTATTGTTCCTTCTGTTAAGGTTAGCGATCAACTACTGATGACTGTTTGATTTCTAACAAGATTTCTATTTGTTGGCTTTATGAATTAACTGTTAGCATATAACGATTGTGATCATGTGATTTGAATTGTGTTGTATGGTGATGATCTGACATGTATATGGTATGATAATGATAGATGATTCTGGTTATGCTGTAAACATGTTCATAACTGTAATGGATCTAGTAATGGAATGATTACATGAGTTGGTTTGGCTGAATGATTGTAGACGTTGTAACTATTGGATATGCTGTGATTTGTAACTGTTGTAGATGATGATTAGGGTTACGGTATGTGTGTAACTGCTTTATTGTTGCTGATTGAAGTCGACGAAAACACAGGGACCACAGAAAACACATACCCGACGAAATCACTTTGGGATTTCGTCACTTAAGGGATTTCGCCAATTAATGCAACTTGAATTCTATTAGACCTCACAAATTGAAAACCAATTTCAATGTTTAGTAATGGCCGACAAACTTCTAAAACATTCACATTTCCTTTCAACTAGTGGACTGTTATTTCATTTTTACAAGCACATTAACTAAATTTCATTGGACCGATTTATTTATTCAATCGACACACATGGGTCAGTGATATGTTTCACATGCAAGCATTGATCAACTCAAAAGTTTTTATTAAATGCAATCCCACTCAACAACTTTCACATGCAACACATATGCCCTGTGATTTTGACAAATATGATTTCGTAACTTGTGTCTTAGTTGAATGTCCTGAACAGTAACTTTGTTAAATGTAACTCGAATGATTTGCTAACCTTGTTAGTTAATTAACTTAGTCAGTTCAGCAAACTCAGTTAGTTTATCAGTTATGTTAATATGTTAACTGGGTTATGTTAACTAGGTTACGTATGATAAGCTCATTATGTATGATAACTTTGTTAAGAATGATCGAACTTGATATGAAACAGTAACTACACTAAGTGTGTTGACTTTATTATGTATACAAATTCCGATAATCCTGATTAACACCGTAAAGCTTATCAAGACTGTCAGCGAACAACCATGTTAGAATACACTGTGAATGACACTTATGTGAAACATGAATTATGTGAACCTGATTAACTGTTGTATGATGCATGATGTTAATTGCTAAGCACTTTATGACATAGATTGCGTGTGAAACATTGCGAACTCGAAACTGATTGTAAATACGTGCGCACTATAGGACTTGACTGATTTCTTGTGAGCGCATACTTTAGCATACCGAGCAAACCATGGTGAGTTCACACTCTTACCAAGGCATGGGATTCCTGGGGTTGGGAATGGGTTTGGATGATTACTTATGCTTAAATTGTTATCGGAATTACATACCATAGGCCTCGGGAGAGGAAGGTTATTGGTAGATACTGCTAGACTAGTGATACATATACTTCTCTTCGCACACACGCCGGGAATGGCTGCGATAATAGAACTAATCTTCGCACACATGCCTGGAATGGCTGCAAACCATACTCTAAACTTCGCACACATGTCGGGTGGGCTGCGATACAAATATACCTAGTCTAGAAAACTTGGGAAACACACAACAATCTTCGCACACATGTCTAGGAGACTGTGATTCAAGTACATACGATATATGGGTTACTAAAAGAACATATGGTTTACAATACAATTACTATAACTGAACAACCAACTGTGAACTCGCTCAACTAGTTGTTGACTCTCTGTTACATGCCTTGCAGGACCATAGGTACTCATGGAGCTTGCACGGGAGGCGCGATCGTTGTGGGCACATGGACTGTTGAGTTCCATGATAAACATTTACACTTTGTGAACTTAATACTTATCCTGGGTTTTTACATTTATGCTTCCGCTAAACATTGATACTATAGTTTGGTTTTTGGAACACCTTTCATATTGTTTGGTTGAATTACACTTACTATTGACATTGTTCAATATGATTGGTGGCTTGATCCTGGTCAGTCACGCCTCCAAGTGGTGATACTCCGCGTGTGGATTTTGGGGGTGCGACATGAAGGCGAAGTACCCGCAGTTGTTTGGAGGAGCTTGTTCTAGAGAGTGAAAGTCTAGAGAGAAAAAGTTCTCCAAAGTGATTCGCGATATTGTACATCTTTCAGCCTAATTTCGGGACGAAATTCCCTCAACTAGGGGAGGCTGTAACACCCCGTGTTTTCGAAAGTCAAAGTCAAAGTCAAGGTCAAGTCAACGATCGATTTCGCAACTTGACTTTTAGTGAATTTCTTTTATATGTTTACTTTAGTTGTATTATGTGGAGTAAGTATCAATAATCACAATAATCGACGTATGTTATTCGCTATTTAATCGACTTACGACTGTGAACTATAGGAAGTAACAATGCGATTAAAGTCAACTAAACACTAATCAATCCAATTTAATCGCAATCGCACTCGCAACTCGAAATACGCATTCTGGTTATTGTTGTATACGTGTGTGTGTGTGCCTTATGTATTATTTGTGCATGTTTATTTATGTCATGTGTGGAAATCAATCGAAACGCAATCGAAACTCAAACGCAATCGAACTCAATCGCAACCGAAATGGTATGTTTATTAGTGGAGAAGAGATAGCGCTAGATATGAGTAGTTGGGACTAAAAGTAATTTGAATAGGAAACTCTATCGCATTCGCATCGCTCGCAATCGAAAATCGAAACAGCAAAAATCGTCGCGCCGCGCACTCGAACCAAGTGCCATCCGACCGGGCGGTCACTTGATTGAGTGCCAGGTTGCCATCCGACCGGACAGTCATCCGGGCGAGATGCCATCCGACCGACCTGCCCCTTTCCATTTTGGGAATCCTATAAATACCCCATGTCACACTCATAGTTACCACTTTTGGCAATTGACGTCCGAACAGCTCGTGCCCCCCACCTTTTCTTTGATTTCTCTCAAATTCAGTAAGATCTCGTCCTAAATCTTGTACTTCCTTAATCTACACGCACTCCTACACCTTTCTATCTTTTGAATCTTAACTTTTAACTGTGAAATCACTAGATTTGAGGTGTTCTAGGATGACGTCATCATGATGTTCTTATGAACTTCATGTTTTGGCCTCAACCCACCAAGAACAACTCATATCTAACCGATTTCCATACAAGTAAACAAAGATCTTGCATAGATCTAGACACATTCATGGTGAAAAAGGATTGAAAGATGGTTTCTAACTTTCTTTCAACTCTTTTACACTCAATGCACTCAAAACCGATAGAATCGGGCCTTGATCTAGTCTCCTACTCATTCCTAGTGTTGTGCTATTTCAAGATCTGGATTCTACACACAAGACCACCGATTTCGGGTTAAACAAGAACAACCGTCTTGAACCGGTTAACTTGTCGAACTAGGGTGATTCCTGTTTGATCGGGCCACTTGGGTCAAGATGGGGTTCTGTTGGTTAACACGCTGTCGCAACGTCTCGATAAAACTACAAACAATCAGAACGACCAAGTGAAAGACGAACGGATCAACCAGCACGGAGTGCTATCCGACCGGACTACTGTCCGAACGGACAGCCATCCGAGCGACTGGCCATCCGAACGGCTTGCACCATGGGTCCCACACTTAACCAACCTTATCTAAAGTTTGAGTGTTGAACGAACTGTTGTCCGACCGGACTACCATCCGACCGGTTTACTCTTCGGATCATGAGATACTTGGACTTTAACACTTAATCGATTTTCAACATGTTCAATGCACCAAGGATGCCACCCGGTCGAACAACCGTCCGACCGAGTGACCACCCTGCTATGAACTTGTTCTCACTGAAGTGTCTAACCGAACGGGTTGCCGTCCGACCTGACGACCGTCCGTCCGACTGACCTGAAGGGTAGAGATACTTCAATGTTTTCAAAATGCTACAACGAAAACTTCAAGGTTCAAGCCATCATACAAAAACACATCCTTCTCATAGGAAGAAACAATCCACTCGAACAGTCATCCGACCGGACTACCATCCGACCGGATAACCATCCGAACGGATTGCCATCGGCACGACTGGTTGTCCGACCAGACTACCATCCGACCGGACTGCTGTCCGAGCCACTTACACTTTGCATCGTTTTACGCGTCGTTTATCGTTATGCTATCATTCTAATCAGGCTAATTCCGCTCTAAGCGCTCCCTTCAATCCATCTTCGCTGTGAGTATACTCGATCCCTTTTTACTTTACGCACTTTTGGGTGTTACATACGTTACTTATTCTTAAACACATCGAACACACTACTCAATACTTTAAACGCTAACCGTTACCGCATGTTATACGTGACTAAATGAATGCTTGTTTGTTATTTTTACACATGGAATGCTGTCTACCTGCCTTAGCAACGGTAGTACTATTAGTTTGGACTCAGCACCCGTTCACTCGGGGGTTGTTAAGGACAATTATTTGCATGGGTTACAGTGGTGATCATGTATTACGAACTGCCTTGGACAGTCAATCCGCAGTCATTGGTATCGATAGGTTCATGTCGATAACTAACATGCCTCATTTCACTCTGTGTACGTGCTGGTTATGCGTAACGCTTTCGAACTCTATATGCTATTATCAAACTTGTATGCTCACCTTTACACTATGTGTATTGAGTTTTATTTTAACGTATGTGATAGGTTCTTAGGATGCTTATCTGCAAGGAAATCGAAGCTAGAATAAGGCTCTAGAGGCCAACAAATAGTTGTCTGTACAAATGAAATCAAGAGTCTCTAGAAGCAGATAAACAATTGCTCTATTTGAAAAATCTGAGTTGTCGGAATAGAACTATTTGCCTAGATTTTGTCTGTAATAATTCGTTTTACCTTTTGAGACATGGTATGGGACATGTTACTTTAAATTGATTGGTAATGATAATTGTTATGGAAACTTCTGGACAATCTGTTTCGCTCAGTGCCATACCCCGATGTTTCCGCCATCGGTTGGGGTGTGACATAGACCTTCTAGCAAACCAAACCCAAAATACCACAACTCCGAATACATCTTATATCACTCTACACCCCACTCTCTCCCCGAGCCCACTACTATTAGCCAAGCCCTCAAACAACTGTTATGGCAGAGGCTATGCAGTCCGAGTTTGACGCTCTCAAACGAAACCAAACTTGGACACTTATTCCTCCCGATAACGCTCCTAACCTTGTTGGATGCAAATGGGTCTACCATACTAAATTCAAACCCGATGGCTCGGTTTACCACCTTAAAGCGAGACTTGTCGCTAAAGGTTTTCACCAACGACTCAGCTTAGACTATGTTGAAACCTTTAGTCCCGTGGTTAAACCCGCTACCTTACGCCTCATTCTTGCCATTGCCACTTCCTTCAATTGGCCTCTACGCCAACTCGACATTAACAATGCCTTCCTACAAGGCCCTTTAACCGAATTGGTTTACATGTCTCAACCACCCGGCTTTGTGGACCCTCCCTATCCCACCCATGTTTGCAAGCTCAACAAGGCCATCTATGGTCTTCGTCAAGCCTCTCGTGCTTGGTATGATGAACTCAAACACTATATACTATTGGTTCATTTTAAACCCTCCATATCAGATCCTTCTCTATTCATTAACAAAATCACCTCTTCCCCTATCTTCATCTTAGTCTACGTTGATGATATCATCATCACCGGTGCTAATTCATCTCTTATAAACTCATTCATCCAATCTTTATGTGTTATTTGTGCATATTTATTTATGTCATGTGTGGAAATCAATCGAAACGCAATCGAAACTCAAACGCAATCGAACTCAATCGCAAACGAAATGGTATGTTTATCAGTGGAGAAGAGATAGCGCTAGATATGAGTAGTTGGGACTAAAAGTAATTTGAATAGGAAACTCTATCGCATTCGCATCGCTCGCAATCGAAAATCTAAACAGCAAAAATCATCACGCCACACACTCGAACCAAGTGCCATCCGGCCGGATTGCCATCCGACCGGGCGGTCACTTGATTGAGTGCCAGGTTGCCATCCGACCGGACAGTCATCCGGGCGAGATGCCATCCGACCGACCCGCCCCTTTCCATTTTGGGAATCCTATAAATACCCCATGTCACTCTCATAGTTACCACTTTTGTCAACTTACGTCCGAACAGCTCGTGCTCCTCACCTTTTCTTTGATTTCTCTCAAATTCGGTAAGATCTCGTCCTAAATCTTGTACTTCCTTAATCTACACGCACTCCTACACCTTTCTATCTTTTGAATCTTAACTTTTAACCGTGAAATCACTAGATTTGAGGTGTTCTAGGATGACGTCATCATGGTGTTCTTATGAACTTCATGTTTTGGCCTCAATCCACCAAGAACAACTCAGATCTAACCGATTTCCATACAAGTAAACAAAGATCTTGCATAGATCTAGACACATTCATGGTGAAAAAGGATTGAAAGATGGTTTCTAACTTTCTTTCAACTCTTTTACACTCAATGCACTCAAAACCGATAGAATCGGGCCTTGATCTAGTCTCCTACTCATTCCTAGTGTTGTGCTAGTTCAAGATCTGGATTCTACACACAAGACCATCGATTTCGGGTTAAAAAAGAACAACTGTCTTGAACCGGTTAACTGGTCGAACTAGGGTGATTCCTGTTTGATCGGGCCACTTGGGTCAAGATGGGGTTCTGTTGGTTGACACGTTGTCGCAACGTCTCGATAAAACTACAAACAATCAGAACGACCTAGTGAAAGACGAACGGATCAACCAGCACGGAGTGCTATCCGACCAGACTATTGTCCGAACGGACAGCCATCCGAGCGACTGGCCATCCGAACGGCTTGCACCATGGGTCCCACACTTAACCAACCTTATCTAAAGTTTGAGTGTTGAACGAACTGCTGTCCGACCGGACTACCATCCGACCGGATTACTCTTCGGATCATGAGATACTTGGACTTTAACACTCAATCGATTTTCAACATGTTCAATGCACCAAGGATGCCACCTCGGTCGAACAACCGTCCGACCGAGTGACCACCCTGCTATGAACTTGTTCTCACTGAAGTGTCTAACCGAACGGGTTGCCGTCCGACCGGACGACCGTCCGACCGACCGACCTGAAGGGTAGAGATACTTCAATGTTTTCAAAATGCTACAACGAAAACTTCAAGGTTCAAGCCATCATACACAAACACATCCTTCTCATAGGAAGAAACAATCCACTCGAATAGTCATCCGACCGGACTACCATCCGACCGGATAACCATCCGAACGGATTGCCATCCGCACGACTGGCTGTCCGACCGGACTACCATCCGACCGGACTGCTGTCCGAGCCACTTACACTTTGCATCGTTTTACGCGTCACTTATCGTTATGCTATCATTCTAATCAGGCTAATTCCGCTCTAAGCGCTCCCTTCAATCCATCATCGCTGTGAGTATACTCGATCCCTTTTTGCTTTACGCACTTTTGGGTGTTACATACGTTACTTATTCTTAAACACATCGAACACACTACTCAATACTTTAAACGCTAACCGTTACCGCATGTTATACGTGACTAAATGAATGCTTGTTTGTTATTTTTACACATGGAATGTTGTCTACCTGCCTTAGCAACGATAGTACTATTAGTTTGGACTCAGCACCCGTTCACTCTGGGGTTGTTAAGGACAATTATTTGCATGGATTACAGTGGTGATCATGTATTACGAACTACCTTGGGCAGTCAATCCGCAGTCATTGGTATCGATAGGTTCATGTCGATAACTAACATGCCTCATTTCACTCTGTGTACGTGCTGGTTATGCGTAACGCTTTCGAACTCTATATGCTATTATCAAACTTGTATGCTCACCTTTACACTATGTGTATTGACTTTTATTTTAACGTATGTGATAGGTTCTTAGGATGCTTATCTGCTAGGAAATCGAGGCTAGAATAAGGCTCTAGAGGCCAACAAATAGTTGTCTGTACAAATGAAATCAAGAGTCTCTAGAAGCAGATAAACAATTGCTCTGTTTGAAAAATCTGAGTTGTCGGAATAGAACTATTTGCCTAGATTTTGTCTGTAATAATTCGTTTTACCTTTTGAGACATGGTATGGGACATGTTACTTTAAATTGATTGGTAATGATAATTGTTACGGAAACTTCTGGACAATCTGTTTCGCTCAGTGCCATACCCCGATGTTTCCGCCATCGGTTGGGGTTTGACATAGACCTTCTCGCAAACCAAACCCAAAATACCACAACTCCGAATACGTCTTATATCACTCTACACCTCACTCTCTCCCCGAGCCCACTACTATTAGCCAAGCCCTCAAACAACTGTTATGGCAGAGGCTGTGCAATCCGAGTTTGACGCTCTCAAACGAAACCAAACTTGGACACTTGTTCCTCCCGATAACGCTCATAACCTTGTTGGATGCAAATGGGTCTACCGTACTAA
Organism: Helianthus tuberosus; assembly: GCA_030545235.1. Lineage (NCBI taxonomy): Eukaryota > Viridiplantae > Streptophyta > Magnoliopsida > Asterales > Asteraceae > Helianthus > Helianthus tuberosus. The sequence goes on along the minus strand of JARYGA010059873.1, from coordinate 73,127 downwards.
ATTCAAACCCGATGGCTCGGTTTACCACCTTAAAGCGAGACTTGTCGCTAAAGGTTTTCACCAACGACTCAGCTTAGACTACGTTGAAACCTTTAGTCCCGTGGTTAAACCCGCTACCTTACGCCTCATTCTTGCCATTGCCACTTCCTTCAATTGGCCTCTACGCCAACTCGACATTAACAATGCCTTCCTACAAGGCCCTTTAACCGAATCGGTTTACATGTCTCAACCACCCGGCTTTGTGGACCCTTCCTATCCCACCCATGTTTGTAAGCTCAACAAGGCCATCTATGGTCTTCGTCAAGCCTCTCGTGCTTGGTATGATGAACTCAAACACTATATACTATCGGTTCATTTTAAATCCTCCATATCAGATCCTTCTCTATTCATTAACAAAATCACCTATTCCCCTATCTTCATCTTAGTCTACGTTGATGATATCATCATCACCGGTGCTAATTCATCTCTTATAAACTCATTCATCCAATCTCTTGCCACTAGATTCTCACTAAAAGATCTTGGCGATCTCTCCTACTTTCTTGGTATTAAGGTTATTCTTCATAACCATGGACTATTCTTATCCCAATCCACATATATCCTTGACATTCTCACAAAAGCCAACATGAGTAATTGCAAGCCGTCACCTACACCTATGTCGAGTTCCTCTTCCATTACCATATTGGATGGTGACCCTTTACCCTCACCGACTGAATACCGTGCATTTGTAGGAGCTTTACAATATTTATCTTTAACCCGTCCGGACATTGCATTTACCGTTAACAAACTTTCACAGTTTATGCATAAACCAACTACTACACATTGGGAAGCTTTAAAAAGATTGTTACGATACTTGCATAGTACTCTACAACATGGGATCTTTTTTAGGCGCAAATCACCTCTACAGCTTCATGCTTTCACTGATGCGGATTGGGCCGGTGATCGCCCGTCTTATCGAAGCACGACAGGCTACATTGTTTACCTCGGTCAAAATCCGATATCATGGAGCTCCAAACGACAACCGACACTGGCTCGATCATCCACCGAAGCTGAGTTTCGGGTTGTAGCTTCCACGACAACCAAAGTGCAATGGCTCATATCCTTAATGGTTGAACTTTGATACAAATCAATGGTCACCCCTGCCATTTATTGTGACAATCTAAGTGCAACTCACTATTCAGCAAATCTGGTTTTTCACTCGCGTATGAAGCACATTGCCTTAGATTTTCACTTCGCCCGTGAAAAGGTTCAAGACGGTACCATCCGCATAACTCATATTTCAGGAGATGATCAACTTGCGGATGCTTTAACTAAGCCCTTATTACGACGACTGTTCCAGCTTCTCACTACCAAGATTGGTCTCCTCTCACGATCGTCCATTTTGCGGGGGCATATTAGAACCACCTCGGTCAAAACAGAATTTCCCACCAAAGAAAATTGAATTTCAAAATTAATTACTTGTTGTAACTTACTATGTAATTAGTCATTACTCCAGCTAAATTAGTTCCTAGTCTTTAGCATGCTTTCTGTATAAATGTAAATCTTGTATCAATGAGAAATCATCAGTTTTGATACTTTCATACGGGTAACTAATCAGAATATGTCTAGAATGTTACAGCCGACGTGTGTCGATTGTAACCGGGTCAAATTTTATCAAAAGTTGATGCTTCTTGAGTCTATAACGTAGTTCCAAGAAATACCTTTCAAACCCAACTAAAATTGTATTTTTCGACAAAAATTGAACGCTTTGTAAATTTTATTTTATGGGGTGTGTATTTTGAAATTTTTACCAGTTGGCTAATATGCAGATTTTCCCTATTTTTATGATTAGATAATTAAGTCACGTACACTGAGATACTCGAAATATCGCGCTTTTCACGTGTCAACATCAGACAATCACATAATCTGCTGTCGGGCAGCTCCGCCGTCATGCCCGTTAACCTCAAATTCTTCAATTATTAAAGAGTCACCAAAATCAAACTCCCACTATATCTGTCGGTGATGAATCGGGTGTATGGTAGTCGAAAGCACAGTGAGGAGGGTGAGGATACGGCGGTGAAATGCCGTGAGCGACGGCGCCGGAGAATGGCCATGCGGAGGATGGTGGTTAAAGGGGAAGCTAGAAATCAGGGGATAGTGAAATTGGAGGCTCCGGTGTACGGAACGGTGTCGGTGGTTGGACGGCAACGTGAAATGGTGGATGAAGTTTCTGTTCAAACCAACTTATGTCTCCCGGAGATCAATGGGTTTCAACCCGTGCATTTCTTCGGGGTGTTTGATGGTCACGTACGTAAATCTCCACTCTTCATTTTTAGGTTATACAAAACTTGTTGGTGTTTGTTTATGTGACTGACAGTGACAGACAGCTGACCAATCACTTCTTTTTGAACTTTGTAGAGCAGGTATCAGCATTGTATAAGGAGCAGATGCACGTTATCATGAAAGAGGAGATGATGCGTGTGAAGGTGGTTGGAGACGGAGGCGGGGAGATGTGGAGGTTGGCGGTTAACCGGAGCTTTCACAGGATGGATGAGATGGCAGTGAGACTGTGCAGTTCCGGCATATGTTGTAGATGCAATACGCAGCTGGGGTCGACCGCAGTGGTGTCCGTGATGACAAAAGAATACATGTTAGTGGCAAAATGTGGTAATTCAGGCGCCGTCATCTGCCGTGAAGGCAGGCCCGTCGACCTTACGGTGAGTTATCTAATACATGCACACTATATATATAATTTGAATATTATGGGTTTGTTTGTTTGTTTTTAAAGTTAAAACGTAGAATCTATATTTGTTTGGTTATGGTTTTGTGTAGGCTGATGATGAAGGAAGCTGTGGTGGACGAATCATGTCCCGACCAATAGGTTAGTTATCTCTTAATCTTTATCAAAACAATTCAAGAATGTTTGCTTAATATCATAACTCATGTTTACATACAAACTTAACCTATACATACCCTTTGACCGTTTATTCATAATCTTTTTTACTTAAAAAATAATTATTATTTAAGGTTTTCACAACCGGATCGGACCGGCCGGTTTGACCGGAATTCGGCATGGCAGACGATCCGGTTGGGGGTGATTCGTTGTGCTTTGAAAAGATCGGCCGGTTAGGGCGAACATCCGGTTTAACCGGAAAACGGTCCGGCGGTTGGATCGGCCTTCTTCAGATTTTGCCCTAAAAATTCATTTTGCTAAAGTAAATCCAGAAGAAAGATGGAAGATTTATCATAATAATCACATCAAAACACGAAAACAAACTCATATCCAGTTAAAGTCGAAGGCTATACACGATGACACTTAATAAAACTTAAATTTCAATCTAAAACCATAGCACGTGGCTGAACTGTTAGATCGAAAAAAAAAAAAATCTAGATGAGAAGCACAGCTTTTCACCTCCCCTTGACCACTAAGCTAAGAGATCATTGGTGCCTTTCACCATTCTCACACCTCATTATCTTATTTCTACATCCCATTTCACTCTATGTCTCTCTCTATATATCTATGTATGTATAGAAATAAATCGATGGGAGTGATGTGTGAATATTAGGGGTAAGATCAAATAAAAAGTTTATTTTGCCTAAGTAGGATGAGAAGGAATCTTAACCATTCATTTTTTAAATCAATGGTTAAGATGAAAATGTAGGAGAAAGGAGGAGTGCAAGAGTATCTTGAGAAAATCCTATTTATGGACTTTCTCTCTCCACATGCAAGTCACATGTATATTTCACCTCATTTTTTAAACGTTCATAACTTTTTTATACGACATTGTTTTTTCATAAAAATTTCACCATAAAATCGAGCGTCTTTTTATCTTTAATTTGAGTACCATATTGCTATATAAAATATGAAGACTAAAAAAACCCACTAAAATGTGTTGTATTTCTATGTTGTATAACATTTTTTTATGCTGGATTTTTGTACTATATTTTTGTACTAAATTTTTTGTGCTGAATTTTTTTGTCTTAAATTTTTTTTTCTCAATTTTTTGTACTGGATTTTTTTGGACTACATTTTTTTGCTGAATTTTTTTGTGCTATATTTTTTTGTACTACATTTTTTGTGCTATATTTTTTGTAGTAGATTTTTTGTGCTATATTTTTTTGTACTAGATTTTTTGTGCTAGATTTTTTTGTACTAGATTTTTTTTTGTATTTTGAAAAAACAAAAGGGGTGCCACATGTCATTTTCACTCCTATTTATAAGGACCAAAATGCCCTTGATTCCTACTTATTAGGAGTGCCACATGTCATCATCACAATATTTCTTAGGCTACTTAGGCAAAATCCACTTTTAGTGGATCCTTCCCCGTGAATATTAAGTACTTGTAATCATACCTATTTTTACACTTTAATATTTTTTTGAACGACAAACCACTTTATATCTATATATAAAGAGCCGGTAAGCCGCTGCAAAGCTTACAAACAAACACTTTAATATTAATATTCACTTTACATGTTTGATGTGTTTCCAAGAATAAATAATTGTATCCCCATTAAATTTTATTATTTAACAAATTTATATAATTTTTTATATATTCAAGCGTTTACATATTAATGGTAACTAGGTTTTGCCCGCCCGCGTTGCGGGGCATTAAGCCGAATATTTCTTTCTCATAACATGTACGTTTCTGTTTTAGTTACTTGTACATACTACTCATAACATGATCTAAAAAAATTACATTGACTAAACAAAGTAAAACAAAATACTACCATACTTTTGCTAAAAAAAACTAAAACGATGTAAAAACTACCGCTTGGCATGACGAATAAAAATTAAATTGAGCCAACCAATTAAAACAAAACACTAGCATAGTCTTATAAAAAATATTAAAACGAATTTTATACTGGGGGCAAAATCGTAAATAAACACAAAAAAATCATATCGAAATGTAAATCAACTTAAGTTTGTATCGACACGTAAATAAAAATAAAGACGTAAAACTCGATTAAAAAGTATTTAGAAAGTTAAGGGGTTGTAAGAGTCAATGCTGAAAATTAAAGGGTAAAAGTAAAAAAGAAAAAAAAACCACAAAAACAAAAGAAAGAAAGAAAGAAAATATTAAAACAAATTTTATACTGGGAGCAAAATCGTAAATAAATACATAAAAAATCATGTCGAAATGTAAATTAACTTAAGTTTATATCGACACGTAAATAAAAATAAAGACGTAAAACTCGATTAAAAAGTATTTAGAAAGTTAAGGGTCGTAAGAGTCAATGCTGAAAATTAAAAGATAAAAGTAAAAAAGAAAAAAAAAACCACAAAAAGAATAAAAAAAGAAAAAGACAAAAAAAAGAATAAAATGAAAAAAAAAAAAGACAACACCACTGTAGCAAGGTGGTGTTGTCATTTGATATATATAATAATATATTTTCCTAATTTAATTAATTTTTAGTTTATTCTCATAAATTCTTTATTTTTAATTATAAATAATTTATTATGTTATCCGGTTCTACACTCCGATTCGGCCGGTTGAACCGGTTCGACCAGTGAACCAGTGAAGTGTTGGATTATTTGTCCGATCCGGATCCGGTTCTGAAAACATTTAAAATACAATAAAAAATAAGACATTAATCTTTATAAATTCCAACATTGAAAACAAAAATCATTTAAAATCCACACCTGAGTCCGATTATATATTGTTTCTTTACTGTTTTTACTATATTTTAAACCATATATAGTGCTCATATACTATAGATATTAAAAAAATCGTTTTCGGATTGCGGATAATCCGATTTAAAAATTTTTAGAAATTAATATCCGAACCTAAATCCAAAAATTCGGATTATCCGAATTTTGGATACGGATATTTTGGATTTGGTTTCGGGTCCGAATTTTTTTGAAGACCCCTAACTAAGACATAAAAACTTGTGCCATTATCTTTAGTGTAAGATTAGACATGTTTTGCCTTATTATTGCAGATGTCACACTTAAATAATTGGGACAACTACTTTTGGTCAACTTCTAGAGGAATCTACGATAAAAAAGACATTTGCCGTAGTTATTAGGCTATAGAGCGTGGTCATGACCCTTATAACTACTATGATCCTTTATGTCAGTGTCATGTCATCCACCTCTAATCCATCATTCAAAACCACTACCATAAGGGTGTAATCATGACTCAAACCACTAGCCCCTTATTTATTTTCATTTATGTTTGTCTAAAGAAAAATGAAATGATTTCTTGAAAATGGAAAGGATGACCATGTTTGCCATGGTTTAATCTATGCAACCCATGGTGAATCAAGCAAGGGGGTGGTGTAGTCTTCTATTCATGTTCTTAAGTGGCGAATCATGTCCCAACCATGACCCCCACACCCTTTAGCCTTAGTCATGTTATCTATAACAAAAAGAAAGTTGCCTTAATTAGTAGGTAATCATCTAAGGGGGTGTTTGGCTAAGCTTTTCCACACCTCCTTATAACTTAATGACTTTTATAAAAAGTTAGTATGGAGAAAAAGTGTTTGACAAACTCAAAATGACTTTTTAAAATGACTTCTTGTATAGAGAGGAAAACTCAGTTTTGAAAAGTTAAAACATTGTGACTTTTTAAAGCTCCTTAAAACTTTTATAAAAAAATTACAAAAATGCCCCAAGTCAGAACATTGTGGTTTTTTGAAGCTTCTTATAACATTGTCCCTTTTAGTCATTTTACATGAACAGTAAATTATGATTTTGGCCCATGTGGTTATATCACTTTTACCCTTCTAGCCCAAAAAAGAAATTTTTAACATCTGAGCCCCCAACGTCTTTTTTTCTAACCCTTTTGGCCCCTAATATTTAATGGATGGGGTTAGTATTAGGGGCCAAAAGGGTTAGAAAAAAAAAGACGTTAAGGGTTCAGATGTTAAAAAATTCTTTTTTGGGCTAAAAGGGTAAAAGTGAAATAACTACAGGGGCCAAAATCATAATTTACTAATAAGCTAAGTCAAACACTCTTTAAAAAACAACTTATTGGCTTTTCTCACCACATAAGCTAATCCAAACATTTTTTTAAAAAACTTCTTTTAAAAAAATCATAAGTCAATAAGTTCTTAGCCAGACACCCCCATTTCTGAGTACTTCACAAATCAAGAGATTGGCTCTAATTTAGTTATAAACTATTTAGAATTGCTCTAATTTAGTTACAAATTAATTAATGGGACAATAAGATTGCACGTAAAATGATTGGCTCTAATTCAGTTACAAACCATTTAGAATTGCAATATGCTCAGTATATGATATGCCGTTCAATCTCTTGAAGTTGGTATATGAGACAGACAAGTTGGATAGAATTAGGTATTTTCGATTAAAATCCTTTGGTTTTATCGAGTAGCTTGATTTCTTGATTGTGTTTATGTGTTGATTTTTTATGAAGATGAGATAGGATTCTGGGCAACATCTGAACCAGACATCTCCATAACAAAACGGGAATCAAGAGACGAGTGTCTGATACTAGGTAGTAATGGACTATGGGATGTTGTGTCGAGTGACACAGCATCCAAAACAGTACACCAATGTCTTGGAGAAAATGGGAATTCAAGTGTGGAGCTTCGGATTGACACGGATGTAGGAACCAAGTTGGCAGCAACTCTATTGGCACGTCTCGCCTTGGGTCGTAGGAGTGCTGATAATATAAGTGTCATCGTTGTTGATTTGAGGAAGTGAAGCTCGATGATCATTCATCTCCTTGGAACGGTGGTTGATGACTATTTTATCTTCTGTTACATGTAAATTATCATATAAAATTCGAGGTAAACAAATTATATAAAAATATGGTTGTGATTAGTTTTTTCGAAACGGCTATAAAACAAGAAGCATGATCTATAGGTGTTGACGATATTTATTTATCTTTCGGGTAGTTCAGGTCTGGTTATTCGAGTTAAATGTGTATGATATTGTATCCGATAACTAACACGTATCACAACCAAGTTAAGGTTGTTCAGTTATCGGGTTCGTCGAGTTGGGTTGTGACGAGGTAAGGGACTTGACCCGGCCCAAACGCTTATCGCCTTTTATGTTAAATATTATTATTATTGCGCACTAACCCGCGAAGCCCAGCGCGTTGTAGTTTATATATTACACTAGGCTGTGGACTTGTAGAGACAACCCCTAACTGAGTCTGGCCCATTGAGGTTAGGGTTTCCCATATCTCCTTATATCAGGAGGTCTCCACCTCCTTATTAGGGCATCCAATATGGGGCAACACTTTTGTAGCTAGAAATAGGGGATTCTTCCCCTACCGGCCGTCTCTACATCCCCGTTTTTTCTATCTTCTTCTTATTTGCAGGTCTAGGATTCGGGCGAAGAAGACGAGATGTGGCCATATCCGTATCCATCACCGTAGAAGTACCGACCTGCTCGGGTTACTCTTTTACATTGGCGCCATCCGTGGGACCGGCAACAATCACATCTCGTTCTTTTCTCATCAAACGTTCATATCCGAGTTTTATACGCTACTTTTGGACCGAGATATACGGTTCGTCAAAATAAATACATAGAGCAATAACATTGAGATCTTTGCTCTCTTGAACTGGTACATAATTTTCTTTACCATAACTTCTTGAAAACATGCTACCATGGATTCATATTTGCTAGACTGATACATAATTGTTTTATATGCATCCCCTCAATTTTTAGTCGATGATATAATATAACAGTAAGACATGGGATTTTATCTCTAATGTATTTGAAGCAGAATCAATAATTCTTATGAAGGAACTTTAGGTACATGCACTAAAGCATGAAGTACCACACTATTTAAACGGAATAATGCGCTTCTCCTTACGATTATGCGCCATATTCTGTCACACCCTTTTCTAAGGCGGAAGCACGAGGTGTGATCTTGAAAGGTTTCATTGCATACGAATGGTAAACATACTACATGCTCATAAAATAACTTCAAATGCCATTGATATTACATAACTAAAAACATAAGTTAAGTTTTGAGTTTACATCACAAGACAGCATATTGTTTAAAAGACTACAACTTTAATTAAAAGATGAGTTAAATGCTTGGTTGGTCTCTGTGGTTTTCAAAAATTGCAGACTTTGTCCTAGTGGTTTACTAATTACACGCGTGGTCCCAAAACTTGTCAAAAATGAACTCGGTTGGTCCCCAACCATAACATCAGTTAAATTTCTCAGTTAACTATATGTGAAATGACTATATTACCCTTGAACAATTAAAAACCTCAAACTAAGAATCAAAAAATTAAAAAAACCCACCACAACCTGCATCATCTTCATCACCAACCCACCCCAGTCTCACCCTAACCATCAACAGATCTTCATCACCAACCCACCCCCAGTTTCACACTAACCATCAACAGACATATATGAAGCCGACCAACGGATTCATGGAATCGTCCTTGTTTCGACTTCAACTTCTTTAAACGAATCAATCGATCTCAGATCCGATCGATTCACGGATTCATGGAATCGTCAATTGATTGATTGACTTGAAATTATAAACACTAGAACTCTACAACTGCCGCAGCCGGAAACGGTCAGATCTGGCACCGAACATTTAACTGCCGCCGCAACCGAAAACGGTCAGAAGGCAGGTATATCATTCAATCGCAGTGTTTATGATGTATTATGACAATTGGAACGTTTTGAGCTGAATCTGAAGTTGATTGGTTGGTAATTGGATGTTTATTAGGGTTTAAGTTAGCTAAAATTCTGAATTTGTGTGTAGTGTTATTTTAATTGTTGTTCTATGATGAATTACGTACAATAGGAATGTATTGAGCTGAATTTGAAGTTAATTGGATGTTCATCACCGTTTAGGTTAGCTTAAATCTGATGCTTTTTGTTACTGAGATTAACAATTAACAATGGTTGAAACTTGAAAGTGTCACTTTACTTTCATATTCTTTCCCATTTTACCAGCCTCTTCATATTCAAAATCTTCAGATCAGTTGAAGTTGGGTTGGTGATGAAGATGATGCAGGTTGTGGTGGGTTTTTAAATTTTTTAATTCTTAGTTTTAGGTTTTTAATTGTTTAAGGGTAATATAGTCATTTCACACATAGTTAACTGAGAAATTTAACAGATGTTAGGTCAGGGGACCAACCGAGTTCATTTTTGACAACTTTTGGGACCACGCGTGTAATTAGTAAACCACTAGGGCCAAGTCTGCAATTTTTGAAAACCACAGGGACCAACCAAGCATTTAACTCTTAAAAGATAGACTTCAAGGTTTTGGTTCATGTATCACCACATAGAATGGGACATAATAACCAAATCCAGCAAAACGGCATGGGAGTCTTGACCAGTGGCGGACCCAGGATTTTTTTCCTGGGGGTGCGGAAATTTTTTAAAGATTTTAGACCTCTAGCTATAGAAAAAAATCGGTTCATAGCGGGTCGGATCGGGTCGGGTCATGTAAAACAAGTAAAAACAAACAAACAAAGTTTCATAGCGGGTCGAATCAGATCGGGTCGGGTCCATTTCAATTCTCAAACAATCAAACCCTAGTTCCTAACTTCCTATCACATTAACAAACAAAAAAACATCAAAGTTCAAACCATCCCTACTTTTATTTCTCTTAATCATTCAATAAAAGAACAAAAAAACTTATCTATAACATACCTTGGTCTTTAATTAGAATAATCCGGCGAAAAAAAGTGGTTCAACCCCTTTCCTCTTGAGAAATCGCGGCATAACTTCCCTACTTATTGTTCATTTCTAATCCTATCACATACAAAATAAACAAGGATCTTCAAGTATTCAACCATAGCCCATGTTCCTTAATTTTCAATTTAAAATTTTGAATTTCAAGCCCTAGTAATTATTATTTGCCAACCAACAATCATATAATCAACAAACATGTTTGCCAACCAAAATTTTGAATTTCAAGCCCTAGTAATTATTATAAGCCCTAGTAAAAAACATGTACCTGTCAGGGGCGGCCTGAATTAACCAGTTTGCAGCCGGAATTTTGCAGTCGCCGGCCGGAATTATGCTGTCGCTGGGCGCTGAAGTGAGGCAGAGGGAGGGAGGGAGTCGCTGGCAAGTAGCAGCGATTTGGGTTTTTTTTATTATGTGGACTGGTTTGTTTAACAAAAATAGTAGTTGGGTTGGGCTTGAATGAGTATTAAGTTATTGGGCTTGATGGACTGAATTTAAGTTTATTAAGGGGGTGTAGGCTAACTTGTTTACATAATTTGATCAGGTTTCAATCCGTGTTCACAATTTTTTTACATAAATTCCTAACATTTTATAAGGGGTGCGGACGAAAATTTCCAAGGGGTGTGGTCGGAATTTTTCAAGGGGTGCGGACGAAAATTTTCAAGGGGTGCGGTCTGGATTTTTTTCAAGGGGTGCGGCCGCCCACCCACCCCATAACTTGGGTCCGCCCCTGGTCTTGACACATAGTAACTTAAAAACACAAACAACATCCAAGAGCAGGAGTGAGACAACGCATACATCCACCTTAGTTACCTGAAATACATGTAAGTTTTTGCAAAAACGTCAACATAATGTTGGTGTGAATTCATGCAGTTTTCGAATGGAATGTTTATATACTTGAATGAAAACATAGTATGTAATTTGTAAAACATATCTGCACTGTGAATGTAAATGTAAGGAATACGAGATCGCTAATGTTTCACGGGGACATTAACATATGTCACGACATAGGAAGCCACCAAACCTAGGCATTTTTGTCGAGATCGACTGAGACACAAAAGCACTCATTGGTAGAAGTAGGCCAAGAGTGGGGTTACCTGAAACCCATTAGATCTAACCCTTCTGTTTTGCGGTCTAAATGTATACGTTGACTAATGGTGCTTATGGTACCCTATTCGTCACGTGATCTATGTGACATTCCTTAGTTTTGTGTGCTACACACCATTGTACATGTATTTTCCCCAAGTTAAGAAAACAAGTAAAAGTTTAAAAGTGGAGACATGAACTCACAATTATGCGTTTCAAGCGTCGTAGCTTCGCCGGGTTTGCTTAGAGCGTCGTATCACTTCCTACACACGTACTATGTCTTATTAGACGTTTAGGTCGTGTAACGACTATTTGTCTTAGTTGTTTATTAAGACTGATTTTGGAATCATTGGTATAGTTTGAGTTACATCCTTAATGTATCGTATAATTCTAAAGTGCATAATCCCAAGCATAGGAATGCTTGTATTTGTGTATATTCATACTTGTGTAATTTGCCAACAATTTGTGGTGCATTCCGGTATAGATATGTATATCTTCGTATAAATCTCAAAAATAATATATTTTTAAGGTTAGCTTTAGAAAGTATATTTTTCTAGCTTTCACCCAAAATAGTATATTTTTAACTTGTATAAAAATATATATTTTCTTTGTCAACATGATACATTTTCTATTTGCCCAAAATTTGTTATATTTTGTATTCCAAACCTTGGTGTATTTGTGTGTTATATTATTTTCGAGCTTCTAAAATAATATAATTACCACATATATATACAAGTAACACACATATTGTGACAACTAAATATATATATACTTAGTCACTTTTATTTATCAAAAATCAACCTCCAATGTTTGTAATTTTTGTAATAAAAATTATGGCAAACTTTTATATGAAAACTATGTTCAAAATTTACTTATAAATACTTGTATAAAAATATATTTCTAAGTGTTTAATTTTTACAAAAATTTTGCCATAGTTTCCCCATAAAAATGGAGGTTTCCATGCTTTCAAAGTATATCATTTTCTTTTAAAATCAACAACAATCATCAACAATACAATCAAGACTTACCATAAGCCAAGATCATGTAAATTACACTACATCATGAACTTGAAGTTTTTGTAAAAACTTGTAGTAACTTGGTAAAGTGTTTAGTGGGTTTAGTTACCCTTTAAAGTGTGTTTATTCCTTTAAAAATCTCAATCTTAAAGAAAGTAGGTGTTTACAACTTGTAATCATATTTTACAAAAAGTTTATTTATTAGATCTTCTTATTTCATAAGTGTTTATGCACTTGTTTTTCCACTGAAAATAGTGTAGGTTTAAGTAAGCATCAAGATCTTCTAAAAATCACATTTTAAACTTGGTTCTTTTGGAGAACCACTCATAGATCTTAGATTCATAAGATTACCAGCTTACTTTGTTTATCATTTTACAAGAAATCATCGTTTTATTCAAGTTCATGCTTATGTATGAGGATGATCTCTTTGTGTTAACACATAATCATCCTCTAACTTGCTAGATCATGTGTTTAATCACAATCTAGCAAGCTCCTTATGATGATCAACATCATGTTCCCAAGTGAACAACAATCAAACATCACACATATACTAACCAACATCATTTCATCCATATTTCATCATGTTAAGCTTATGTTCAAGGTTCATGTTCATGTCTTTTAATGTTCTTAAGATTAACAACATACTACATCTTTTAACCAATCAAAAATAGAAGTAAACAAAGGTTACAAGGATCTTACTACTAGCTCTAAGCTAGGGAAGAACACAAGATGAATATGGAGTAGATAAAAGCAATTGATGGAGGTCCTTCAAGATCC
>JARYGA010059873.1:0-59439 GCA_030545235.1 Helianthus tuberosus | reverse complement strand
GTCTCGCCTTGGGTCGTAGGAGTGCTGATAATATAAGTGTCATCGTTGTTGATTTGAGGAAGTGAAGCTCGATGATCATTCATCTCCTTGGAACGGTGGTTGATGACTATTTTATCTTCTGTTACATGTAAATTATCATATAAAATTCGAGGTAAACAAATTATATAAAAATATGGTTGTGATTAGTTTTTTCGAAACGGCTATAAAACAAGAAGCATGATCTATAGGTGTTGACGATATTTATTTATCTTTCGGGTAGTTCAGGTCTGGTTATTCGAGTTAAATGTGTATGATATTGTATCCGATAACTAACACGTATCACAACCAAGTTAAGGTTGTTCAGTTATCGGGTTCGTCGAGTTGGGTTGTGACGAGGTAAGGGACTTGACCCGGCCCAAACGCTTATCGCCTTTTATGTTAAATATTATTATTATTGCGCACTAACCCGCGAAGCCCAGCGCGTTGTAGTTTATATATTACACTAGGCTGTGGACTTGTAGAGACAACCCCTAACTGAGTCTGGCCCATTGAGGTTAGGGTTTCCCATATCTCCTTATATCAGGAGGTCTCCACCTCCTTATTAGGGCATCCAATATGGGGCAACACTTTTGTAGCTAGAAATAGGGGATTCTTCCCCTACCGGCCGTCTCTACATCCCCGTTTTTTCTATCTTCTTCTTATTTGCAGGTCTAGGATTCGGGCGAAGAAGACGAGATGTGGCCATATCCGTATCCATCACCGTAGAAGTACCGACCTGCTCGGGTTACTCTTTTACATTGGCGCCATCCGTGGGACCGGCAACAATCACATCTCGTTCTTTTCTCATCAAACGTTCATATCCGAGTTTTATACGCTACTTTTGGACCGAGATATACGGTTCGTCAAAATAAATACATAGAGCAATAACATTGAGATCTTTGCTCTCTTGAACTGGTACATAATTTTCTTTACCATAACTTCTTGAAAACATGCTACCATGGATTCATATTTGCTAGACTGATACATAATTGTTTTATATGCATCCCCTCAATTTTTAGTCGATGATATAATATAACAGTAAGACATGGGATTTTATCTCTAATGTATTTGAAGCAGAATCAATAATTCTTATGAAGGAACTTTAGGTACATGCACTAAAGCATGAAGTACCACACTATTTAAACGGAATAATGCGCTTCTCCTTACGATTATGCGCCATATTCTGTCACACCCTTTTCTAAGGCGGAAGCACGAGGTGTGATCTTGAAAGGTTTCATTGCATACGAATGGTAAACATACTACATGCTCATAAAATAACTTCAAATGCCATTGATATTACATAACTAAAAACATAAGTTAAGTTTTGAGTTTACATCACAAGACAGCATATTGTTTAAAAGACTACAACTTTAATTAAAAGATGAGTTAAATGCTTGGTTGGTCTCTGTGGTTTTCAAAAATTGCAGACTTTGTCCTAGTGGTTTACTAATTACACGCGTGGTCCCAAAACTTGTCAAAAATGAACTCGGTTGGTCCCCAACCATAACATCAGTTAAATTTCTCAGTTAACTATATGTGAAATGACTATATTACCCTTGAACAATTAAAAACCTCAAACTAAGAATCAAAAAATTAAAAAAACCCACCACAACCTGCATCATCTTCATCACCAACCCACCCCAGTCTCACCCTAACCATCAACAGATCTTCATCACCAACCCACCCCCAGTTTCACACTAACCATCAACAGACATATATGAAGCCGACCAACGGATTCATGGAATCGTCCTTGTTTCGACTTCAACTTCTTTAAACGAATCAATCGATCTCAGATCCGATCGATTCACGGATTCATGGAATCGTCAATTGATTGATTGACTTGAAATTATAAACACTAGAACTCTACAACTGCCGCAGCCGGAAACGGTCAGATCTGGCACCGAACATTTAACTGCCGCCGCAACCGAAAACGGTCAGAAGGCAGGTATATCATTCAATCGCAGTGTTTATGATGTATTATGACAATTGGAACGTTTTGAGCTGAATCTGAAGTTGATTGGTTGGTAATTGGATGTTTATTAGGGTTTAAGTTAGCTAAAATTCTGAATTTGTGTGTAGTGTTATTTTAATTGTTGTTCTATGATGAATTACGTACAATAGGAATGTATTGAGCTGAATTTGAAGTTAATTGGATGTTCATCACCGTTTAGGTTAGCTTAAATCTGATGCTTTTTGTTACTGAGATTAACAATTAACAATGGTTGAAACTTGAAAGTGTCACTTTACTTTCATATTCTTTCCCATTTTACCAGCCTCTTCATATTCAAAATCTTCAGATCAGTTGAAGTTGGGTTGGTGATGAAGATGATGCAGGTTGTGGTGGGTTTTTAAATTTTTTAATTCTTAGTTTTAGGTTTTTAATTGTTTAAGGGTAATATAGTCATTTCACACATAGTTAACTGAGAAATTTAACAGATGTTAGGTCAGGGGACCAACCGAGTTCATTTTTGACAACTTTTGGGACCACGCGTGTAATTAGTAAACCACTAGGGCCAAGTCTGCAATTTTTGAAAACCACAGGGACCAACCAAGCATTTAACTCTTAAAAGATAGACTTCAAGGTTTTGGTTCATGTATCACCACATAGAATGGGACATAATAACCAAATCCAGCAAAACGGCATGGGAGTCTTGACCAGTGGCGGACCCAGGATTTTTTTCCTGGGGGTGCGGAAATTTTTTAAAGATTTTAGACCTCTAGCTATAGAAAAAAATCGGTTCATAGCGGGTCGGATCGGGTCGGGTCATGTAAAACAAGTAAAAACAAACAAACAAAGTTTCATAGCGGGTCGAATCAGATCGGGTCGGGTCCATTTCAATTCTCAAACAATCAAACCCTAGTTCCTAACTTCCTATCACATTAACAAACAAAAAAACATCAAAGTTCAAACCATCCCTACTTTTATTTCTCTTAATCATTCAATAAAAGAACAAAAAAACTTATCTATAACATACCTTGGTCTTTAATTAGAATAATCCGGCGAAAAAAAGTGGTTCAACCCCTTTCCTCTTGAGAAATCGCGGCATAACTTCCCTACTTATTGTTCATTTCTAATCCTATCACATACAAAATAAACAAGGATCTTCAAGTATTCAACCATAGCCCATGTTCCTTAATTTTCAATTTAAAATTTTGAATTTCAAGCCCTAGTAATTATTATTTGCCAACCAACAATCATATAATCAACAAACATGTTTGCCAACCAAAATTTTGAATTTCAAGCCCTAGTAATTATTATAAGCCCTAGTAAAAAACATGTACCTGTCAGGGGCGGCCTGAATTAACCAGTTTGCAGCCGGAATTTTGCAGTCGCCGGCCGGAATTATGCTGTCGCTGGGCGCTGAAGTGAGGCAGAGGGAGGGAGGGAGTCGCTGGCAAGTAGCAGCGATTTGGGTTTTTTTTATTATGTGGACTGGTTTGTTTAACAAAAATAGTAGTTGGGTTGGGCTTGAATGAGTATTAAGTTATTGGGCTTGATGGACTGAATTTAAGTTTATTAAGGGGGTGTAGGCTAACTTGTTTACATAATTTGATCAGGTTTCAATCCGTGTTCACAATTTTTTTACATAAATTCCTAACATTTTATAAGGGGTGCGGACGAAAATTTCCAAGGGGTGTGGTCGGAATTTTTCAAGGGGTGCGGACGAAAATTTTCAAGGGGTGCGGTCTGGATTTTTTTCAAGGGGTGCGGCCGCCCACCCACCCCATAACTTGGGTCCGCCCCTGGTCTTGACACATAGTAACTTAAAAACACAAACAACATCCAAGAGCAGGAGTGAGACAACGCATACATCCACCTTAGTTACCTGAAATACATGTAAGTTTTTGCAAAAACGTCAACATAATGTTGGTGTGAATTCATGCAGTTTTCGAATGGAATGTTTATATACTTGAATGAAAACATAGTATGTAATTTGTAAAACATATCTGCACTGTGAATGTAAATGTAAGGAATACGAGATCGCTAATGTTTCACGGGGACATTAACATATGTCACGACATAGGAAGCCACCAAACCTAGGCATTTTTGTCGAGATCGACTGAGACACAAAAGCACTCATTGGTAGAAGTAGGCCAAGAGTGGGGTTACCTGAAACCCATTAGATCTAACCCTTCTGTTTTGCGGTCTAAATGTATACGTTGACTAATGGTGCTTATGGTACCCTATTCGTCACGTGATCTATGTGACATTCCTTAGTTTTGTGTGCTACACACCATTGTACATGTATTTTCCCCAAGTTAAGAAAACAAGTAAAAGTTTAAAAGTGGAGACATGAACTCACAATTATGCGTTTCAAGCGTCGTAGCTTCGCCGGGTTTGCTTAGAGCGTCGTATCACTTCCTACACACGTACTATGTCTTATTAGACGTTTAGGTCGTGTAACGACTATTTGTCTTAGTTGTTTATTAAGACTGATTTTGGAATCATTGGTATAGTTTGAGTTACATCCTTAATGTATCGTATAATTCTAAAGTGCATAATCCCAAGCATAGGAATGCTTGTATTTGTGTATATTCATACTTGTGTAATTTGCCAACAATTTGTGGTGCATTCCGGTATAGATATGTATATCTTCGTATAAATCTCAAAAATAATATATTTTTAAGGTTAGCTTTAGAAAGTATATTTTTCTAGCTTTCACCCAAAATAGTATATTTTTAACTTGTATAAAAATATATATTTTCTTTGTCAACATGATACATTTTCTATTTGCCCAAAATTTGTTATATTTTGTATTCCAAACCTTGGTGTATTTGTGTGTTATATTATTTTCGAGCTTCTAAAATAATATAATTACCACATATATATACAAGTAACACACATATTGTGACAACTAAATATATATATACTTAGTCACTTTTATTTATCAAAAATCAACCTCCAATGTTTGTAATTTTTGTAATAAAAATTATGGCAAACTTTTATATGAAAACTATGTTCAAAATTTACTTATAAATACTTGTATAAAAATATATTTCTAAGTGTTTAATTTTTACAAAAATTTTGCCATAGTTTCCCCATAAAAATGGAGGTTTCCATGCTTTCAAAGTATATCATTTTCTTTTAAAATCAACAACAATCATCAACAATACAATCAAGACTTACCATAAGCCAAGATCATGTAAATTACACTACATCATGAACTTGAAGTTTTTGTAAAAACTTGTAGTAACTTGGTAAAGTGTTTAGTGGGTTTAGTTACCCTTTAAAGTGTGTTTATTCCTTTAAAAATCTCAATCTTAAAGAAAGTAGGTGTTTACAACTTGTAATCATATTTTACAAAAAGTTTATTTATTAGATCTTCTTATTTCATAAGTGTTTATGCACTTGTTTTTCCACTGAAAATAGTGTAGGTTTAAGTAAGCATCAAGATCTTCTAAAAATCACATTTTAAACTTGGTTCTTTTGGAGAACCACTCATAGATCTTAGATTCATAAGATTACCAGCTTACTTTGTTTATCATTTTACAAGAAATCATCGTTTTATTCAAGTTCATGCTTATGTATGAGGATGATCTCTTTGTGTTAACACATAATCATCCTCTAACTTGCTAGATCATGTGTTTAATCACAATCTAGCAAGCTCCTTATGATGATCAACATCATGTTCCCAAGTGAACAACAATCAAACATCACACATATACTAACCAACATCATTTCATCCATATTTCATCATGTTAAGCTTATGTTCAAGGTTCATGTTCATGTCTTTTAATGTTCTTAAGATTAACAACATACTACATCTTTTAACCAATCAAAAATAGAAGTAAACAAAGGTTACAAGGATCTTACTACTAGCTCTAAGCTAGGGAAGAACACAAGATGAATATGGAGTAGATAAAAGCAATTGATGGAGGTCCTTCAAGATCCACAAGCACCAAGCTCTTTTGTATAATGTTTAACACCTTAGAATGGTCTTGTAATGGGTGAACTTGAAATGGAAAAAGGTGGTGGTGGTGTTACTTACGGCCGAGAAAGGGGAGGAGGAGAAGGAGAGAGGTGGTGAAGTTAAGTGTGGAAGATAATGATCCCTCATGTTTCTCTGATAGCCACATTAGAGCCTTTGTCCATTGGTCTTTATGTTTCCTAAGTACATCACAAATCTTACACCAAATCCATGGAGAGTATTAGAGATCTCATGGGATCTTATTAAGATTTGAGGGTATCAAGGTGGTAGGGGCCACCTTGAACCATAAATGAGAGGGGGGGGGGGGTAAGTGTAACTTTGATGGTAAATGATGCTAATTAGTTGGAGGTTAACTGTAAAGTCTAGTGTTTTAAGTGTATCATGCATTATACAGTATGTTAGAGTGTTCGGGAACCATAACTAGCTCAGAAAAATAAAACAATGCTTCTAGTATAATTTTGATGTTTCGGGTAGTGTCCGGTTGTTCGGTTAGATACCGTTTCGTTAAAGTGCTAAATTATATTTTGTTAGTGTTCTTTATGTACCCTTTCATGGCAGTTTTGATTCCCGACACTTAGGAAGGTATTCTGGATAATAAAACATGAATTCTGCATGATATTTCAATGTTAAAAAGCTGATTATTGCTGAATTTTGGCTGATTTGTGAAAAATTCTGCATTTAAAGTGTGTTTTGGGTGCTTTTTAGTGCATAGTTTAGCTTCCGGGAAGTTTGTAAGTTCACCTTTGTATCCATACTTGGGTTTTAATGTATACTAGGTGTTGGAACTACTCCTAGGCCCTAATTCTATTGTCTGACTATTTTCTGCAGAATGCTGACACAGTGTGTCTTACCGGTGAGTTTACTAGTTTCTCTGACGAAATGCTTACAGTAATGCACAAAGCAATGTTTAAGGTATAAGACATGCGTGAATTCATATGTCATGGTAAGAAATCAGATAATGTTGACATTTAAGCACATAATTGCAGGCAATAAATAATATTAACATAGTATGAAAATTACCGGTTTTGTGCTAGTTGTCACAGTCTCCCCCCGTTAAAAGAATTTTGTCCCAAAATTCATGTTGAGTTATCTCCCGCAGGAGCTTTCTTGAAAAGGTGGGGGTACTTGTCTTTAAACTGGTCTTCACGTTCCCACGTGTACTCGGGTCTGTGCTTAGAGTTCTAACGTACTTTGACAAGTTTGACACTACTCCTCCGGGTCTTGTTGACTTTCCAGTCTGTGACCTCAACGGGTTGTTCTGTAAATCGGAGTGTGTCGTCGATATGCACTTCATCCGCAGGGATGATGACTGTTTCTTGAGTTGGACTCTTCTTAAGATTTGACACATGGAACGTATCGTGCACTCCGTTGAGTTCTTCTGGTAATTCCATTTTGTACGCCACGGTAACAATCGTTTCCAAGATCTTGAATGGCCCAATGTATCGTGGATTCAGCTTTCCACGCTTTCCGAACCTTGCTACACCCTTCCAAGGTGAGACTTTCAACAGAACTTTGTCTCCCACCTCGAATTCTAGAGGTTTCCGTCTTCGATCAGCGTAACTCTTTTGTCGATCTCGAGCCGCCTTAATGCGCTCTCGGATCTGAATTATCTTGTCGGTTGTTTCTTGAACAAGTTCGGGACCAACCATACGTTTGTCCCCAGCGTCTGCCCAGCATAGCGGTGAGCGGAACTTGCGGTCGTAAAGAGCTTCGAACGGTGCGGCTTTTATGCTCGTATGATAGTTGTTATTGTAGGAAAACTCAACTAAAGGTTGATGAGTATCCCAGCTACCGCCTAGATCCATAACGTATGCGCGAAGCATATCTTCTAGTGTTTGTATGGTTCGTTCGCTCTGACCGTCTGTTTGCGGATGGAAGGCCGTGCTTAAATCTAACTGAGATCCAAAGGCCTCCTGGAAGAATTTCCAGATCCTTGATACGAAACGTCCATCTCTATCTGAGATAATTGAAACAGGCACTCCATGACGTGCCACAATTTTCTTAAGGTACAGCTCAGCAAGTTTTCCAGTGCTATCCTTCTCTCGGATCGGTAGGAAATGTGCAGACTTTGTTAACCGATCGACTATCACCCATATCATATCATGCCCTCTCGGGGTCCTGGGTAATTTGGTTATGAAGTCCATTGATATCTGCTCCCACTTCCACATGGGAATCTCTGGTTGTTGCAGTAGACCAGACGGATTCTGATATTCAGCCTTAACCTTAGCACATGTTAGGCACTTTCCAACATAAATAGCAACGTCGCTCTTGAGTCTCGGCCACCAATAATATTCTTTCAAGCCTTGATACATTTTGTCTAATCCTGGGTGGATCGAGTATCTCGACTTGTGTGCTTCATCAAGGATGACTTCTCGAATGCCGCCATAGAGCGGAACCCAAATACGTCCCTTAAAGTATAAGGTTCCCTCTTCGTTTGGCACCAAATTATTTAGCGCACCTCGGAGATATTCAACTCTACGATTCTCCCACTTAAGGGCTTCTTGTTGTGCTTCATGAATGCGTGCAGTGAGGTTCGTCTGAATAGTCATTTCCATTGCTCGGACCCTGAGGTTCTTAATCCTTTCTTTTCGACTCAACGCGTCTGCTACTACGTTAGCCTTTCCAGGATGGTACTTAATCTCACAATCGTAATCATTCAATAACTCAACCCATCGTCCCTGACGCATGTTCAATTCCTTCTGATTGAAGATATGCTGTAGACTTTTGTGATCAGTGAAGATAGTACATCGAGTACCATATAAGTAATGTCACCAGATCTTCAAGGCAAACACCACTGCGCCTAGCTCCAGGTCGTGCGTGGTGTAGTTCCTTTCATGCACCTTTAACTTCCTTGAAGCGTAAGCGATGACTTTTTGGCGTTGCACGAGCACGCAACCCAACCCTTGACGTGAAGCGTCGCAGTACACCACGAAGTCTTCGGGTAAGGATAGTATCGGTGCATCGCATAGCTTGTTTTTGAGAAGCTGGAAGGCTTCTTCCTGCTTATCACCCCAGCCGTACTTCTTGTCTTTCTGCGTAAGGGTAGTCAGCAGTTGAGCTATCTTGGAGAAATTCTCGATAAATCAACGGTAATAGCCCGCTAAGCCCAAAAATTGTCGAACTTCAGTTGGGGTTTTGATGGCTTCCCAATTCTTTATTGCTTCAACATTGGATGGGTCTACATGGATGCCCTTCTCGTTCACAACATGGCCAAGGAACTGTACTTCGCGAATCCAGAATTCGCACTTTGAGAACTTTGCATAGAGCTTCTCTTTCTTTAGTAGTTCCAGAATGGTCCTAAGGTATTGCTCGTGCTCTTCTTTTGTTCGTGAGTAAATCAGGATATCGTCGAAAAATACAATCACGAATTTATCGAGATATGGTTTGCAAACGCGGTTCATCAGATCCATGAATACCACTGGTGCGTTTGTCAGTCCGAATGGCCTCACAAGGAACTCGTAATGCCCATAGCGTGTTCTGAATGCAGTCTTTGGTACGCTTTCCTCTTGGATCCTTAACTGGTGATATCCAGACCGAAGGTCAATCTTCGAGTAGTAGCTCGATCCTTGCAACTGATCGAATAAATCGTCAATCCTCGGTAGTGGATACCGGTTCTTGACAGTGAGCTTGTTCAGTTCTCTGTAATCAATACACATCCGCAGTGTTCCATCCTTTTTCTTTACGAACAACACCGGAGCTCCCCAAAGCGAGAAGCTCGGCCTTATGAATCCTTTATCCAACAACTCCTGCAGTTGTGTAGATAATTCTTGCATCTCGGATGGTGCAAGCCAATAGGGTGCCTTCGCTACAGGAGCAGCTCCTGGAACTAAGTCAATATAGAATTCGACTTGTCTTTGCGGAGGTAGTCCTGGCAGATCTTCGGGAAAAACATCAGGAAATTCCTTTACCACTGGAATGTCTTCGAGTTTTGGCTCCTCAGCCTTCTTATCTACTACGTGCACCAAGAATGCAACACATCCTTTTCGCAAGCATTTTTGTGCCTTCATACAATTGATGATTCGCAGAGGCGTGTCTCGTTTCTCTCCATGTACAATGAGAGTTTCATCATTCGCAAGAGGGATGCGAATGATTTTCTCATGATAAACAACTTCGGCTTTATTCTTGGACAGCCAGTCCATTCGAACCACCACATCGAAGCTACCCAATTGGACAGGTAAGAGGTCGATACTAAATCTCTGCTCACCAAGTTTACGTGCAATCTCTAACAACTTCGCCTGATTCAACAAGTTTACCATCGGCTAGTTCTATGGAATAAGGAATATCTAATTTACTAGATTTTATTCCAAGCATACGTTTAAATTCCCCAGATACGAAACTAAAATCGACACCAGTATCAAATAGTATGGATGCAAAGTGATTGCTAACGAGAAACGTACCGGTGACCATGTTAGGGTCCTCGCGTGCGTTCCTTGCTCCAATCACAAATGCTCGAGCTTGACCGTTGTTTTCTCTCGGACAATCTTTCTTGAAATGATCCTTGCTTCCACAACCAAAACATCCTTGGTTTTGCCCTGCTCCGTTACCATTCCGGTTACCGTCACCATTCCCATTTCCAGCACCGTTTCGGTTCCCATTCCCGCTCCTATTACCATTTCCATTGTGACCTCCAATACCTTTTTCCCCAACAATCCTCGGCACGATGGCCTGACTTCCTGTAGTTCTCGCATCTCCCAATGCGACAGTTTCCCACATGGTGAAAGTCACAGCGGTTACACTTAGGCAGAGTGCCCTGATATTTCTTAGCTCCAGTATCATTTGCAGCTACGAAGTTTTTCGCCTCCATAGGCGGGTTGGTATCACGCTTCTTGTTGTCTGAACCCTTGTTGTTGTTACGGGTCACTTGGTTCAAATTTGAATGTTTTCTTTTCTTGTCACTGGACGACTCAGCATGCGTCTCGGTTTTCTCAGTGGGGTTTAGCGACAACTTCTTCATACGAACAACATCTTCGGGAAGGCTGACAGTCAGAGTTACAGCCTGAGTGATTGTTGTGGGTTTAGCCGATGTTACCATGCTACGAAACTCTGGAGCCAATCCCCAGATATAGCGCTCGACGCGCTTGAATTCGGGAGTCACCACATAGGGGATCACTCTTGATAGATCATGGAACCTTCGAGTATAACCAGTAATGTCCACACCCTCCATGGTCAAGTGCCAGAACTCAGTCTCCAACCTTTGGAGTTCAGCACGAGAACAGTACTTCTCTCTCATTCTTTCCTTCAGCTCCTCCCAATTCATGCCATACGCGGCATTGATGTGTGCAAAATGCAACATATAAATTACATCAACTGTGGCATAAAACTAATCCTTTTTTAGTACTAATGTTGGAAAAAGTGTGCTTTTGTCTTCCTTTTGTATTTTCAGGATTAAATGAGCTCAAATTAACAAAAGAAGCAAAAAGACATCAAAATCTAACATAAATACAAGAAAAGGAACCAGACGTGACATGCCCGACCCCACGACAGCATCTTCCCAAGCAAAACAAGGCAACAAGGGACTAAACACGCCCCGTGCTCAGCCAGCACGGGGGCGTGCCCAAGTGTCAGCAGAAAAGAGCAAGTGGTAGAAGCTTCTATTGCCTACCACGGGGCCGTGCTCAGCGGACACGGGGCCGTGGTCAACTATAAGATTCGCACAATCCAGGCAAATATTCATAGTACAAAGATTCTTCTGCACACGGGGTCGTGCTCAGCGGACACGGGGGCGTGGTCAACTAAAAAGACAAAGCTGCATTAAATGAAGAAAGAGAGGATCTGGACACGGGGCCATGCCCACTGGACACGGGGCCGTGCCCGAGCTTCTGTTCAACCTATAAATAGGAGTGCTTGGCTCAAGCTCAAACCATCCCTTGGCACACCACCTCTCTCACACTTCACCCACCACCCACCACCACCATAACACCATCATCCACCCCCATCATCCATTGTCCATCGTAGAGTGTGTGAGTCGTCTCGGGATCCAAGATTGATCGTAAGAGTTCTTGACAATCAAGGCCATGTTTGCCTAAGTCTCTTACATCACTTGGTGAAGACAAAGTGTCTAGTGTAATACTTTTTATTTCTAATCTTTTCGCACTTTTTACTTGGTTTTGTATTAATGACTTTAATAACTAGTTGCTTATGTTGAAGGTGATCTTTCCTTATCGTTTGTCCGTGGTGTGACAACTCGAAATTTAGAACCTTTCGTTGTATGCTTAAACGTGTGAATAGTTAAACTTATGTGATTTAATGAATGATAAGTGAACCTTTATATGATTTTGTGTTATGTTACATGTATGCTTGTGTGTATGTATTCGAGTATGTATATGAGCCGAAAGCCATGAACCCGACTCGAGACCATGTGGTCTCGAGTGAACTAGTGTGACATATGGGCCGGTTGGGCCGTGCACCTCATCCGAGTCCATTAGGGTGCACTACTTAGGACTAGTATATAATCCTCATGTTAGCCATACTTGTCATTTTTGGACAACACTCCTACTCTCCTCTACACACACACACTCTCCACTCTCTCACTAAAACCCTAGACACCAAGCATCATACTTCTTCTCCTTTCTTCTCGGATCCAACCAACCGACCACAAAAGGATTCTCGGATTTTGCTTGTTCACGCCAAACAAAGCTTCATCCTTCACCACTATTCCTCTAACCGGTTAGTGATTCTCATTGTGTGTGTTTAGATTTCGGTTGTTGTTGATGATGATGATGTGATATTTTGTTGATGATGATGTATCTTGTGTGACTTGGTAATATGTTGGTTTGTTAGATTTATACATGATGATGTTAATAAACTATCATACTTAGATTTCCGGATTGATTGCATGATGAGTTAATGATGTTTGTGATTTAATGTGATTTAAACCATAAATGGTTGGTGTTCATGAAATCGGTGTGTATAATGCTCATATTATTCGGACTTGTTGTTGGAATGCTCGATTGTTATTCATGTTATGAAATCGGATTGCATGCTCTTAGGTTACAAATCAAAATGCTTGATTGGCTGCACTTATGTGGAAATCGGATTAGTTGTTTGAATATTTCGGATTGTTGTTTCAAGTTATGATATGATGAACTACTTGGATATTGATGAACATGATGAATGTGTGAAGAACAACTTGAATATCATATGAGCATGCTTGAATATTTGAAATCTGATATGTTTGATCCAAATTAGTAAATTACTAGACAAACAAACATGTTTAAGTGGATAGTACAAACCATTTTCTGAAATCAAATTCTCATTGGATAGTACACTGTTCCGAATCAGCAGTTGTCCAACCGAAACCATCAGTTGCGACTCGAAACCATGCATGATGAGTCGAAATCTCCCGGTTGCGACATCGGTTGCGAGTCGCAAACACCTGGTTGCGACTCGAAACCACACATGACCAGCACACCAACCTTGTGACTCGAAACGGTTGCGAGTCCAGTTGCGACTCGTAACCAAACCAACACGAACCGAAACCATGATTGCGACTCAGGTTGCGAGTCGCAAACGCCTAGTTGCGACTCGAGACTCTACACAGATACACGCTGTTTGGGCTTGCAATTCACTTTCGGACTTAATTGTTTGGGCCGGACTCTTGGGCCTAATGCACAGACCTATTATGTTACTGTTGAACGTGAATGTTGAACTGCCTTAGATGATACCTGAATGCAATGTGCTAGAAACATCCGTGTGCTACTTGGTTACGAACCTGACTTGTATGATACAACTATGATAGGACGTGAGTAGCCACAACATTGCTTGTTTGACTTTTCTGTGTTTCTACCGAGCAAACCAAGGTGAGTTCACACCCTCTACAAAGCATGGGATTCCCTGGGTCGGGAATTGGGGTTAAGGAACTGGGTTCCTCGTCCTCCTTGGGTAGGACAACAAAGGTTCAGGAATGTAATTCCTCGTCCTCACGGACAGATAACTCGTACTAGACCAAAACTCTATCACGAAGTCCCTCATTTTTTATATCGACTTAATCGCCGGGCCAATGGCGAGCGGGTCATTAGTTAGATAGCGCTATTTAGGTCTGACAAACCTCACACCGTGCCGCAGAGGACGGGCGTGAACTAATGGATCTGGGGCACGTCAATGATGATAGACATTGACAGTTTCAGGGCACATAAACATGACTACAGTCAGCAGTCGATATGGTAACGAGTCTAGTGTATACATGGGGTAGCCCCCACGGCCGAAATGCCAGATAACTACACGGGGTAGCCCCCACGGCTGGATTGCCAGAGTAACCGGGAATAAACAAGTCACACTTTTTAACTATGGGGTAACCCCCACGGCAGGATGCCAGCTAAAGGAAACTGTTTTCGAAACAACTTAAAACGAACACCCAACCGTGAACTCACTCAACTTGTTGTTGACTCGTTACTACATGCTTTGCAGGTCCTTAGGTTTCTTAGCTGGAGCTTGCATGGAGGAGGATCGTTGTGGGACATGGACGGCTGTGTGCCATGTTAAACTTTGAAACAATTAAACTTATGTTATGAATTAAGACTTATGCTTCCGCTTGCAACTTAACTATGTTTTGTTTGAACACCAATTGTATTGGTTGGATTTTTATAACTACTTATATGCTTGTTCAATATGATTGGTGGCTGGATCCTGGTCAGTCATGCCTCCAAGCGGTAGTACTCCGCGGGTGGATTTTGGGGGTGTGACAGATTGGTATCAGAGCCATTGGTTATAGAGAACTTGGTTTTAATAAAGGGGAAAACGTTTTTGTTAAAACCAGACTATAACCTGTACAGTGCTCAACGGTCCACAACGATGCTTCACTCCACATGCAAGGCTCGACATTCTAGGTGATATGGTCTGTATATTACCTACTTGTTAGATACATGGTACATTGCTTATGGTATGCTTGGTTAGTATAACTACTGTTGCTTGAACACGTGCGTGCTTACTCTATCCTATCATCGCACTTTCGCGAACCCCTCTCACTCACGTTCTTCTTGGTATGAAGATCATGTCTGGACGCGTTAACCTGACACAAGCCCAGTTGACGGCTCTGATCAACGAACGAGTTGCCGCAGCACTCGCAGCTGCACACGCAGGAGGTATACCCTGCAGTCCGAACTCATTCTAGGATCTTTAGGATCCTACTCTCGTGAACCAACCTTTGTGTTAAACTCTGTCTTTTCTTTCACCTACGATAGGTCAGCATGTTCAACCACCCGTGTGCACTTTTAAGACTTTCATGGACTGCCGACCAACTACTTTTAGCGGCACTGAAGGAGCAGTAGGTCTCCTACACTGGTTTGAGAAGCTAGAATCTGTGTTCGAAATGTGTGAATGCCCTGAGGCGCGCAGGGTGAAGTATGCTACTGGTACTCTCGAGGGTTTAGCCCTCACATGGTGGAACGCTCAGGTTCAAATGCTAGGGTTGGTTGCTGCCAACGCCACCCCTTGGGAAACTTTTAAGGAAATGATCAAGGAAGAGTACTGTAGTCGTGATGAGATTCACAAACTCGAGGTGGAGTTCTTCAACCTCAAGATGACGGGGTCCGAAATTGAAGCTTATGTGAAAAGGTCGAACGAACTGGCAATTCTGTGCCCTACTATGGTGGATCCTCCCATCAAACGCATCGAACTATTTCTTCAGGGCTTAGTGCCAGAAATCCAAAGTCATGTGACTTCAGCGAACCTCGCTACCTACCAGCAAACTGTACAGTTGGCTCACCGCCTCACGGATCAGGCGGTGGAGCAGAACAAGTTACCAAAACGCATAGGTGCTGCAACTACTTCTGGTACCTCTAGTGACAACAAACGGAAGTGGGATGGAACTTCGAGTAAGGGTTCGGCTTCTGTTCAGTCCCAGTCTCAGCAGAGAAAGACTGAGGACTACAAGAGCCCCAATCAGCAATCGTCTGGTGGCGGATACAAAGGAAATCACCCCAAATGCAATCGCTGCAGCCTGCACCACAGCGGGCCATGCACCAGGGGCAACTGTCATCGGTGCAACAAGCCTGGTCACGCTGCAAAGGATTGCAGGAGCTTATACCCCGCCAATCAGAATCGTCAGCAAGCTCAACAGAATCAACGTCAGCAGCAACAGCAAGGTGATAACAAAGGGTGCTTTCAGTGTGGAGCTGAGGGCCACTTCAAGAGAGACTGTCCCCAACTGAACAGGAACCAGAACAACAACAACAACAACAATAACAACAATCAGGGGAATGGTAACAATGGGAACAACAACAACAATGGCGCCAGGGGGCGGGTGTTCGTGATTGGCCAAGGTGAAGCAAGGAATGACCCCAATGTTGTGGCGGGTAAGTTCCTTCTCGACGACTTTTATGTTTCAGTTTTATTTGATTCGGGTGCCGATACTAGCTACGTGTCACTAGAAGTTAGTCGAATGCTTAAGCGTATTCCAACCCCTCTGAACAACAAGCACACCGTAGAGCTAGCAAATGGTAAGAGTTTAGAAGCCACACACGTAGTCAAGGGTTGTAAACTTATTCTCGCTGACCAAACCTTCTCTATCGACCTCATTCCTATTGTCTTGGGTAGTTTCGACGTTGTCATTGGGATGGATTGGTTATCCCAACACCGAGCAGAGATTCTTTGCAACGAGAAGGTTGTCCGTATTCCAGGTCCCGATGGTGAACCTCTCATGATTCATGGCGACAAAAGGAGTGCTGTTGAGAACGTCATTTCTCTCCTTAAGGCCCAAAAGTGCTTGCGAAAGGGCCACACTGCTATTTTGGCTCTCGTTACTGACACCTCAGAAAAAGAGAAGAAAATAGAAGATTTTCCAGTTGTACGCGACTATCCAGAGGTATTTCCTGAGGAATTACCTGGTCTTCCGCCTCATCGTCAGGTCGAGTTTCAGATCGAACTAGCTCCTGGAGCTGCGCCTATAGCTCGTGCACCTTATCGTTTAGCCCCATCAGAGTTGAAGGAACTCTCTACGCAACTACAAGAACTCTTGGATAAGGGTTTTATTCGTCCTAGCTCATCGCCCTGGGGAGCTCCAGTGCTATTTGTAAAGAAGAAAGACGGTACTTTCAGAATGTGCATCGACTACCGAGAACTCAACAAGGTGACGGTGAAGAACCGTTATCCTCTACCGCGTATCGACGACTTGTTCGACCAGCTGCAAGGATCGAGCTACTACTCGAAGATCGATTTGAGATCGGGTTATCACCAGCTGAGAGTCCGGGAAGAGGACGTCTCCAAAACAGCTTTCAGAACTCGATACGGGCACTATGAGTTTTTGGTCATGCCTTTTGGGATGACAAACGCACCTGCGGTTTTCATGGACTTGATGAACCGAGTGTGCAAGCCTTACCTAGACAAGTTCGTTATAGTCTTCATCGACGACATCCTGATCTATTCCAAGAGTCGGGAGGAACACGAGCAGCATCTGCGACTTATCCTGGAACTCCTTCGAACAGAACAGCTTTACGCAAAGTTCTCGAAATGCGACTTCTGGCTTCGAGAAGTCCATTTCCTAGGCCACGTGGTAAACAAGGATGGGATTCACGTTGATCCATCCAAGATAGACTCGATTAAGAACTGGCCTGCACCTCGTACACCAAAGGAAATTCGCCAATTCTTGGGTTTGGCGGGATACTACCGGAGATTCATAAAGGATTTTTCTAAGATTGCACAGCCTCTCACCTCACTAACGCAGAAGGGCGTTGTTTATCGCTGGGGAAACGCACAGGAGTTGGCATTTCAGCACCTAAAGGATAGACTTTGTAGCGCACCTATCCTTTCCTTGCCGGAAGGCACAGACGACTTTGTGGTCTACTGCGACGCATCAATTCAGGGTCTTGGTTGCGTGTTGATGCAACAAGATAAAGTTATAGCCTACGCCTCATGCCAACTCAAAGTCCACGAGAAGAACTACACTACGCACGATTTAGAGCTGGGAGCTGTTGTTTTTGCGCTTAAGTTATGGCGGCATTACCTGTATGGTACCAAGTGCGCGATCTACACTGACCACAGGAGTCTCGAGCATATCTTCAAGCAGAAGGAACTGAATATGCGACAACGACGATGGGTCGAACTACTGAATGACTACGAGTGCTCGATCAGATACCACCCGGGCAAAGCCAATGTTGTGGCTGACGCCCTTAGTCGAAAGGACACTGCGCCTAAGCGCGTGCGAGCTTTACAACTCACGATCCATTCTAGTCTGCCTTCCCAGATACGAGCTGCTCAGATAGAAGCACTGAAACCAGAAAACGTCAGGGCTGAAGCCCTACGCGGATCAAGGCAACGATTGGAACAGAAGGAAGACGGTGCTTACTACGTAACGGGACGCGTTTGGGTCCCACTTTATGGCAACCTACGAGAGCTTGTGATGGATGAAGCACACAAGTCTCGCTACTCAGTACACCCTGGATCAGATAAGATGTATCACGACATCAAAACTACGTATTGGTGGCCTAGCATGAAGGCCCACATAGCAACCTACGTCAGCAAGTGTTTGACTTGTGCGAGAGTCAAGTCGGAATACCAGAAACCCTCAGGCCTGCTCCAACAACCAGAGATACCTCAATGGAAATGGGAGCAAATTTCCATGGATTTTGTTACTGGCCTACCTAGATCCCAGCGCGGGAACGATACTATTTGGGTGATCGTGGATCGACTCACAAAATCTGCACACTTCCTGGCCATCAAGGAAACGGATAAGTTCTCCACTCTTGCAGAAATATACCTCAAGGAAATTGTTTCGAGGCACGGGGTGCCCACCTCTATCATCTCGGATCGAGATGCACGTTTCACTTCAGAGCTGTGGCAGCAATGCACAAATCCTTCGGCTCACGGTTAGACATGAGCACAGCGTACCATCCTCAGACGGACGGGCAGTCCGAGCGCACTATTCAAACCTTAGAAGACATGCTTCGTGCATGTGTAATCGACTTTGGCAACCGCTGGGAAAAGCATCTGCCACTTGTGGAATTCTCGTACAATAACAGCTACCACACCAGCATTAAAGCTGCTCCGTTTGAGGCATTGTACGGACGTAAATGCCGGTCTCCTCTTTGCTGGGCAGAGGTGGGAGAAAGTCAGATCACTGGTCCAGAATATGTGGTAGATACAACCGAGCAAATCACTCAGATACGAAAACGCATGATGGCCGCTCGCGAACGTCAGAAAGTTTACGCCGACATGGGCAGGAAACCACTTGAGCTCCAGGTTGGGGAGCGGGTACTACTCAAAGTTTCACCCTGGAAGGGTGTGGTTCGTTTTGGTAAACGCGGCAAACTTAACCCACGATACGTTGGACCTTTCGAGGTCATTGAGAAAATAGGCAGGGTGGCCTACAGACTAAACTTACCAGCAGAACTCGGTGCAGTTCACAACGTTTTTCACGTGTCGAATCTGAAGAAGTGTCCGTCAGATGAGACCCACGTAGTTCCTTTGAAGGAACTCACTATCGACGAGCAGCTACGATTCGTCGAGGAACCAGTCGAGATCACGGACCGGGATGTTAAGGTCCTCAAGAGCACCAGAATACCTCTCATTCGCGTTCGTTGGAACTCACGTCACGGCCCAGAGTTCACCTGGGAGCGCGAAGATCAGATGAAACAAAAGTATCCCCAACTGTTCGCAAACAGTACACCCACTACTGAGACCGAAGCTACGGAATTTCGGGACGAAATTCCAGATCAACGGGGGGTGGATGTGACACCCCAGGAAAACCAGGAAAACCACACAACTTAACTAGCTTCCTCAGTGAGTGCCTACCAAATTTCGGGACGAAATTTCTTTCAACTTGGGGATGATGTGACAACTCGAAATTTAGAACCTTTCGTTGTATGCTTAAACATGTGAATAGTTAAACTTATGTGATTTAATGAATGATAAGTGAACCTTTATATGATTTTGTGTTATGTTACATGTATGCTTGTGTGTATGTATTCGAGTATGTATATGAGCCGAAAGCCATGAACCCGACTCGAGACCATGTGGTCTCGAGTGAACTAGTGTGACATATGGGCCGGTTGGGCCGTGCACCTCATCCGAGTCCATTAGGGTGCACTACTTAGGACTAGTATATAATCCTCATGTTAGCCATACTTGTCATTTTTGGACAACACTCCTACTCTCCTCTACACACACACACTCTCCACTCTCTCACTAAAACCCTAGACACCAAGCATCATACTTCTTCTCCTTTCTTCTCGGATCCAACCAACCGACCACAAAAGGATTCTCGGATTTTGCTTGTTCACGCCAAACAAAGCTTCATCCTTCACCACTATTCCTCTAACCGGTTAGTGATTCTCATTGTGTGTGTTTAGATTTCGGTTGTTGTTGATGATGATGATGTGATATTTTGTTGATGATGATGTATCTTGTGTGACTTGGTAATATGTTGGTTTGTTAGATTTATACATGATGATGTTAATAAACTATCATACTTAGATTTCCGGATTGATTGCATGATGAGTTAATGATGTTTGTGATTTAATGTGATTTAAACCATAAATGGTTGGTGTTCATGAAATCGGTGTGTATAATGCTCATATTATTCGGACTTGTTGTTGGAATGCTCGATTGTTATTCATGTTATGAAATCGGATTGCATGCTCTTAGGTTACAAATCAAAATGCTTGATTGGCTGCACTTATGTGGAAATCGGATTAGTTGTTTGAATATTTCGGATTGTTGTTTCAAGTTATGATATGATGAACTACTTGGATATTGATGAACATGATGAATGTGTGAAGAACAACTTGAATATCATATGAGCATGCTTGAATATTTGAAATTTGATATGTTTGATCCAAATTAGTAAATTACTAGACAAACAAACATGTTTAAGTGGATAGTACAAACCATTTTCTGAAATCAAATTCTCATTGGATAGTACACTGTTCCGAATCAGCAGTTGTCCAACCGAAACCATCAGTTGCGACTCGAAACCATGCATGATGAGTCGAAATCTCCCGGTTGCGACATCGGTTGCGAGTCGCAAACACCTGGTTGCGACTCGAAACCACACATGACCAGCACACCAACCTTGTGACTCGAAACGGTTGCGAGTCCAGTTGCGACTCGTAACCAAACCAACACGAACCGAAACCATGATTGCGACTCAGGTTGCGAGTCGCAAACGCCTAGTTGCGACTCGAGACTCTACACAGATACACGCTGTTTGGGCTTGCAATTCACTTTCGGACTTAATTGTTTGGGCCGGACTCTTGGGCCTAATGCACAGACCTATTATGTTACTGTTGAACGTGAATGTTGAACTGCCTTAGATGATACCTGAATGCAATGTGCTAGAAACATCCGTGTGCTACTTGGTTACGAACCTGACTTGTATGATACAACTATGATAGGACGTGAGTAGCCACAACATTGCTTGTTTGACTTTTCTGTGTTTCTACCGAGCAAACCAAGGTGAGTTCACACCCTCTACAAAGCATGGGATTCCCTGGGTCGGGAATTGGGGTTAAGGAACTGGGTTCCTCGTCCTCCTTGGGTAGGACAGCAAAGGTTCAGGAATGTAATTCCTCGTCCTCACGGACAGATAACTCGTACTAGACCAAAACTCTATCACGAAGTCCCTCATTTTTTATATCGACTTAATCGCCGGGCCAATGGCGAGCGGGTCATTAGTTAGATAGCGCTATTTAGGTCTGACAAACCTCACACCGTGCCGCAGAGGACGGGCGTGAACTAATGGATCTGGGGCACGTCAATGATGATAGACATTGACAGTTTCAGGGCACATAAACATGACTACAGTCAGCAGTCGATATGGTAACGAGTCTAGTGTATACATGGGGTAGCCCCCACGGCCGAAATGCCAGATAACTACACGGGGTAGCCCCCACGGCTGGATTGCCAGAGTAACCGGGAATAAACAAGTCACACTTTTTAACTATGGGGTAACCCCCACGGCAGGATGCCAGCTAAAGGAAACTGTTTTCGAAACAACTTAAAACGAACACCCAACCGTGAACTCACTCAACTTGTTGTTGACTCGTTACTACATGCTTTGCAGGTCCTTAGGTTTCTTAGCTGGAGCTTGCATGGAGGAGGATCGTTGTGGGACATGGACGGCTGTGTGCCATGTTAAACTTTGAAACAATTAAACTTATGTTATGAATTAAGACTTATGCTTCCGCTTGCAACTTAACTATGTTTTGTTTGAACACCAATTGTATTGGTTGGATTTTTATAACTACTTATATGCTTGTTCAATATGATTGGTGGCTGGATCCTGGTCAGTCACGCCTCCAAGCGGTAGTACTCCGCGGGTGGATTTTGGGGGTGTGACACGTGGTGTCTTGGCATTATTTTACTGTCTATATAAAATAAAAGATTTTCACCATTCATATCTCCACGGTCTATATGGAGATATGTTGGCTACCTGGTCGGGGGTTAAGAGAACGGTTTGGTAAAGGTCTTGCCATTGTTCAGCGTTTAGAGGTCCTGCAATGGACCTGGGTCAAATTTAGTAGGACCTCCTTCAATACTTAACGGTATTGGATGGCGGGGGTCCAAACTCTTTGATCCCCTCATAAGTTAACTACTATTAATACTATAACCCGGCTATTTAGGACTGTATCCCTGCTGACTCAGACTACTTAGTCGAGGGTAACGTCACCTCCAAAAGAGGGGCCTACGATAATTTTCATTAATAACTTAATTAATTATCTTCCAATAATCCACCCTTTTAGGATTGTATCCTTGCTGACTCAAACTATTGGGGTGAGGGTAACGTCACCTTCAAAAGAGGGGCCTACTACAATAACTAAGATAATCTCTTAAAATAGTGCAAAAGTGCGGAAATAATCAAAGGTTACACTAGATACGAGTCGGAACCAAAAGATTCATCTTGTCTATCTGTTTTTCTTTTATTTTTATTTTCAGCATTTTTAGTTAGTTTTTATTTTTCTTAGTTTAAAACATTTTTCTAAACTTTTTATTTTTATTAAACGTTGAGGATAAACCGGTACTAAAAGCTCTTGTGTCCTTGGACGACCTCGGTATCTTACCAACATTATACTACGCTCACGATGGGTGCACTTGCCCATATGAGTGTCTAGTGTTAGTAAATATCATGTTTTATAAATTTAAAACTTGACTAAAAAGTGTTAAAGGGGCTTAAAATATACACCTAATATATATAACACTTGACACACATCAAGTTTTTGGCGCCGCTGCCGAGGACACAAGGATTTTAAGAAAGTTAGGAATCAACGGCCTAATCGTTTTTCTTATTTTTCATTTTTTTTAGGATTTTTTTTTAGTTTTTCTGTTTCTGCAGAGCTCAACACGGGCCGTGCCTGGTCGGACACGGGCCGTGCCCAGCATCATCACTGGCTGTTTTTTTTTTCTGAGTTACAGAGAGCTGAGCACGGGCCCGTGTCGGTACAACACGGGGTCGTGTCCAACTCCCAGTAACAGGGATCCGGAAAACAATTACTGTATCTCTGACCACGGGTCGTGTTCACTGAGCACGGGGCCGTGGTGAACATTCTGACCAACGTTCTTTTCTGTTTTTATTGCAGGACTTGGAACCCAGGCGCCACATTTGAACCTCCTACGTAGTGCATGAGCTCCAGTTCTAGTAGAGACATAAAAGAACCTCTAGAAGAACCCAAACGCCTTCTCAGAAAAAGACTTAAAGCTAAAAATCAAGAGAAAGTTTCGGGGGACCCACTTCCAATGGCGGACCAACGTACCCTCATGGATTACCTACGGCCCACCGTAGGTAATCTCGGCGCCGCTATCAATGCACCGAATATCGGAGCCAATAACTTCGAACTTCGGCCACATTTGATACAAATGCTTCAAAACTCCGCAACCTTCCATGGGCTTGCGGACGAGGATCCCCATCTACATATTACTAATTTCTTAGAAATATATGATACCTTTCGGATCAATGGAGCATCAAATGACGCAATCCGCCTTCGAATGTTTCCATTTTCACTAAAAGACCGAGCTAAGGCTTGGCTTAACACCCTCCAAGTTGGCTCGGTAAACACCTGGGATGAACTAGCCCAAAAGTTTCTATATAAGTATTTCCCTCCGGCTAAAACGGCTAAATTAATGACTAAAATTAATACATATTCACAAGAGGATGGGGAATCCTTATATGAAACTTGGGAAAGGTTCAAGGAGCTACTAAGAAAGTGTCCTCATCACGGTCTTGCGGTATGGCAACAAGTATCCATTTTCTACAATGGGTTGTTGCCACACACAAGACAAACACTTGATTCTAGCTCCGGGGGACTTTTAGGTAATCGTCGCCCAAATGAAATATATAATCAAATTGAGGAAATTGCTCAAACCAATTTTCAATGGCACACTCCCCGAGGTAATAAATATATTGCCCCGGGCGCCCATAAGGTTGATGAAAGCACCTCTTTACAAGCCCAAATCGAGGCCCTCTCTTCGAAAATCAAAAAGCTAGAAATGACAAAAACGGCCTCGGTTATGACTTGTGAAGGGTGTGGTGGGTCACATGAAAATTGGAGTTGTATGAAAGAATTAGATGAACAAACAGAAACGGTAAACTACATTGATAACAGAGCTAGGCCGTCGGGTCCACCAACGGGTACCTACAACCAAGGATGGCGTAGCCACCCTAATCTTGGTTGGAGAGATCCCGGCAATAGTAGTAACCAACAAAACCAACGAACTAACTTTCAACAACCACAAAATTTCTCTCAACAACAAGGTGGACGAGAAAGGCTTGAAGATACTGTATCTCGCCTCATCTCCGACACCGAAAAGAAAAACTCGGATCGATTTCAACAATTGGAATCGAATTTTAGAAATCAACAAGCTAGCATTCAAAACATTGAAAAACAATTAAATCAACTAGCTCAAAATTTCTCCGAGAGACCACAAGGCGCGTTACCTAGTAATACCGAAACCAACCCAAAGGCACAAGTACACCTCATCACATTAAGAAACCGAACCGTGGGTCCCGAGGATGCCCCGCTACCGCCGGTTGAAGGAAGTCAACTCAGCCAAAGCTCGACTTCACCCACACCTCAACCAGAAAAGGCTTCTCCACCAAATCAAGAGCCCACCAAGACTCCTCCAATTCCGTACCCCGGTAGGTTAAATCGTCAAAAGACCGATGAGCAATTCGCAAAGTTCGAAAATTTACTAAAACAATTGCATGTTAATATTCCTTTTATTGAGGTCCTAACCCAAATGCCTAAATATACAAAATTCATGAGGGATTTCCTCACTAACAAAAGGAAAATTGAATCATTGTAATTAGTTAACTTAGGCGAAGAATGCTCCGCCTTAGTACTCAACAAAGTTCCACAAAAGAAAATCGACCCCGGAAGCTTCACAATTCCTTGCTCGATTGGGGAATCCCCCGTTCGTAATGCATTAGCCGATCTTGGGGCCAGCAT
Organism: Helianthus tuberosus; assembly: GCA_030545235.1. Taxonomy (NCBI): domain Eukaryota; kingdom Viridiplantae; phylum Streptophyta; class Magnoliopsida; order Asterales; family Asteraceae; genus Helianthus; species Helianthus tuberosus. The sequence continues at coordinate 34,118 of JARYGA010059873.1, read as the reverse complement.
TAACCTCATGCCCACATCGATGTTCAAACGACTCGGCCTAGGAACAACAAGCCCTACAAAGATGAGCATACAACTCGCCGACAGATCCGTCAAATTCCCACAAGGTGTCGCCGAAAATCTATTGGTAAAAGTTGACAACTTCGTTTTCCCAACCGACTTTGTCATCCTAGACATGGAAGAAGACACCGATGTCGCTCTCATCCTCGGGAGGCCATTTCTAGCCACCGCCCAAGCGGTGGAGGATATGAATGACGAAACGTTAACATTGAAGTTTGGGGACAAGGAAGTGAAGTTTGAATGTGGAAAAAGAGTAGAGGACGACGACCCGGTCAACTACATGAAGGTCATAGACTCAAGCTTGGATGACGCTCTCCGACGGTGTAACATGGGATGCAATACATCCCACTTGGGTAACATATGACCAGGCTTTGGGTCTAGCCAAGGACCCTTATAAACGTGGCGCACCACGGAGGCATTCCACGGAACTATCCTTAGTTTAGTTTAGATTAATTTTTATGTTTTCTAGTTAGTTTTAATTTTCAGGAATAAAACACACTTGAGATGACAAAGGATGCAAAGGGAAACTTGAACCAGCACCCCATGCAGGAAAACAGAACCGTCCGACAAATTTCTTCATTTACAATAAGCTCGGCACGGGCCGTGTCCACCCAACACGACCCCGTGCTGCACAGTCTACAGAAAAAAAGACCCAGTTCAGGTAACTGGACACGGGCCGTGTTCACCCAACACGCCCCCGTGTCCAGGCTTCTGTTTCTCTTGATTAAATTTTGTTACTGGCACTTGAACACGGGGCCGTGCCCGGACAACACGGGGCCGTGCTCAGCGCCCAGTAACACAAAATTTTTGCTTTTTACACCTTTTTACACATTCAATCAACCTAAAAACTTATTTTTGGGACACATTGAGGACAATGTGTAATTTAAGTGTGGGGGGATGCTAAAACCTTGAATCTTGCAAGTCCTAAATACAAGCCTTACACAAAACTCTATTGGAACCGCTAATCACCCCAAAAAAAAATTTTCTTATTCAAAAAATTTTCATTTTTTCTTGTCTAGGTTTAACTCGGGAAATTCAAGTTCTAAAAAAAGGTTATATTTTTACGAATTTACAACCGATAGCGTCGTGATAAAAAGAACCAACATAAGAAAATTATGAAAAGGCATGACAAGCTTAGTTAAAATTTAATTATATATACTTGATCACATAAAAACCCATTCCCACAAAAGTGAGTTGGAGCCTTTATTGAGCAAACACTTACATATCATTAGACTAAATGCTCATTTTCGTTTCTTGTGTGAATAGCCGCTTGGTTCTTACGACTCTAGAACTTGCCATGACAACACATTCCCGGTCCTTACCAACTTAAACCCGAGTAAGTAAATGATGGAGGCATTAGGACTAACCCTTTTTTATTTCTACACCATTATTTTTCTTTTTTTTTTACCACCTACCCAAAATCCCCCTAGTTAGCCCCTTTGAGCCTAAACATTTTCATTTCATAACCCAAACAAACACCCTTTTTACCCACCAAAACCTTTTTCATTTTTAACCCTTTGTTTTAGTAACAAGTTCGGTTTTTCATATGACTTTTCAAAAAAAAATGTGTTGATGATGAAGCAAAAGGAAATAAACAAACAAGTTCATCAAAAACAACTTTGTTTAAATAATAGCTTCATCATAAATAAAAGTTACAAAAATAGAAAGTCTTACGAAAACCGACACTTGTTACGCTTTTAGCCCTTTTTCTACTAACCATTAACCCAACCACCTACCTTTAACCCAAGCCTAACCCTTCACCCACAAAGTCCTCTTGATATTTACAAAGGAATATAAGTTAAAAAGGAGGAGGATTGATTACTTGGCAAGCCTATGGTAGGAGTAAGTTCCATGCCACTCTCGAGTGATCCACAAATACATTTTCGGCCGAGTGTTGAGTGATCCCCGTGAGGTATGTGAACTTGTATATAAATAGAATTTTATAAAGGCATGTTATGCCCTAATAAGTAATTTATCTTATGAAAAGTTTTAAATAAATCATGACGAATAGGATTGTAAATAAATAAAAATAAAACTAAATAAAGAATCTTGGAAATCCCGACACTCTACGACAAGCCCAAAACCTTCTTCTCTACCCATTCCATTTGGGAGTGTAATAGCCACATATTAAAGAGTTTTGCTTGAGGACAAGCAAAGATTCAAGTGTGGGGGTATTTGAGGTGTGCAAAATGCAACATATAAATTACATCAATTGTGGCATAAAACTAACCCTTTTTTAGTACTAATGTTGGAAAAAGTGTGCTTTTGTCTTCCTTTTGTATTTTCTGGATTAAATGAGCTCAAATTAACAAAAGAAGCAAAAAGACATCAAAATCTAACATAAATACAAGAAAAGGAACAAGACGTGACATGCCCGACCCCACGACAGCATCTTCCCAAGCAAAACAAGGCAACAGGGGACTGAACACGCCCCGTGCTCAGCCAGCACGGGGGCGTGCCCAAGTGTCAGCAGAAAAGACAAAGTGGTAGAAGCTTCTATTGCCCACCACGGGGCCGTGCTCAGCGGACACGGGGCCGTGGTCAACTATAAGATTCGCACAATCCAGGAAAATCTTCATAGTACAAAGATTCTTCTGCACACGGGGTCGTGCTCAGCGGACACGGGGGCGTGGTCAACTAATAAGACAAAGCTGCATTAAATGAAGAAAGAGAGGATGTGGACACGGGGCCATGCCCACTGGACACGGGGCCGTGCCCGAGCTTCTGTTCAGCCTATAAATAGGAGTGCTTGGCTCAAGCTCAAACCATCCCTTGGCACACCACCTCTCTCATACTTCACCCACCACCCACCACCACCATAACACCATCATCCACCCCCATCATCCATTGTCCATCGTAGAGTGTGTGAGTCGTCTCGGGATCCAAGATTGATCGTAAGAGTTCTTGACAATCAAGGTCATGTTTGCCTAAGTCTCTTACATCACTTGGTGAAGACAAAGTGTCTAGTGTAATACTTTTTATTTCTAATCTTTTCGCACTTTTTACTTGGTTTTGTATTAATGACTTTAATAACTAGTTGCTTATGTTGAAGGTGATCTTTCCTTATCGTTTGTCCGTGGTGTCTTGGCATTATTTTACTGTCTATATAAAATAAAAGATTTTCACCATTCATATCTCCACGGTCTATATGGAGATATGTTGGCTACCTGGTCGGGGGTTAAGGGAACGGTTTGGTAAAGGTCTTGCCATTGTTCAGCGTTTAGAGGTCCTGCAATGGACCTGGGTCAAATTTAGTAGGACCTCCTTCAATACTTAACGGTATTGGATGGCGGGGGTCCAAACTCTTTGATCCCCTCATAAGTTAACTACTATTAATACTATAACCCGGCTATTTAGGACTGTATCCCTGCTGACTCAGACTACTTAGTCGAGGGTAACGTCACCTCCAAAAGAGGGGCCTACCATAATTTGCATTAATAACTTAATTAATTATCTTCCAATAATCCACCCTTTTAGGATTGTATCCTTGCTGACTCAAACTACTGGGGTGAGGGTAACGTCACCTTCAAAAGAGGGGCCTACTACAATAACTAAGATAATCTCTTAAAATAGTGCAAAAGTGCGGAAATAATCAAAGGTTACACTAGATACGAGTCGGAACCAAGTGATTCATCTTGTCTATCTGTTTTTCTTTTATTTTTTTTTTCAGAATTTTTAGTTAGTTTTTATTTTTCTTAGTTTAAAACATTTTTCTAAACTTTTTATTTTGATTAGACGTTGAGGATAAACCGGTACTAAAAGCTCTTGTGTCCTTGGACGACCTCGGTATCTTACCAACACTATACTACGCTCACGATGGGTGCATTTGCCTATATGAGTGTCTAGTGTTAGTAAATATCGTGTTTTATAAATTTAAAACTTGACTAAAAAGTGTTAAAGGGGCTTAAAATATACACCTAATATATATAACACTTGACACCCATCAGCATCATCTCCCAGAGTTTGGACTTGCAAATTCCACCAGGTCAATGCTTCATCAACAAACAACCCAGTGACAAAAGTGACTTGCTAGTCTGCGGTACACTTGCTCATGCAGATAGTGGAATCAGACTTTTCCGTCCAGCGCATAAAAGCCACTGCACCTCCAGTGCTGTTGTAGTTTAGTGGCTTGCAGTCGAGAAACTGCTTAAAGGTGCATCCTGGAATTGATCCAACCAATTCACACGTGAGCAATCAATGAGACAATGAAACAAAGACCGTTCACAGATTTTATTTTAGCAAATCAGCTTAAGGTTACCTTGAGTTGTGTTTCCTCCAGATGAGTCTCCATGTCCATTACGTCTAGTACCGCTTGGTCCTCCACTTTGTTCGGTTCGGTTCGCCTCGTATTGGGCGATAGCTGCGGAGATTCTTTCTCGAGTGTTCTTGGTAGTAGGGGAGGAGGGGGTTGATCAGAATCTCGAGTGTTCACAATTCTCCTGGGTGCCATGTTCTGCTAGAACACAACACAACAGGGTTAGACATTTGTTTGATGTCATCATATATCTTCTTACTTATGGAGGGAGGCATGATAGCTTGTAGGGAAATGTTATGTCATAAGTTTATATATGTATACATATTAATAGATTTTTCTTAATATATACGTATACACATAGTCATACACAAACAAGCAAGTAGTTCCTAGTTGAAGTTAAGTGCTACCCCTGTGCACCCTAGGTCTCATAGTGTCCTTACTTGACCCTTTGAAAAACAAGTTCAGGTAGTGGATGTCGCGGAAATTTTTATGCAATGAAAACTTTTGAAAATTGTTTTCGTGAGAGGATCCTAAAGATTGTAGGCTAGACTCGTGAAGGAATCCTGGTTCACTACAATCGCAGCTCTGATACCAATCCGTCACACCCCTTTCTAAGGCGGAAGCACGAGGTGTGATCTTGAAAGGTTTCATTGCATACGAATGGTAAACATACTACATGCTCATAAAATAACTCCAAATGCCATTGATATTACATAACTAAAAACATAAGTTCAGTTTTGAGTTTACATCACAAGACAACATATTGTTTAAAAGACTACAACTTTAATTAAAAGATAGACTTCAATCTTTTGGTTCATGTATCACCACATAGAATGGGACATAACAACCAAATCCAGCAAAACGGCATGGGTGTCTTGACACATAGTAACTTAAAAACACAAACAACATCCAAGAGCAGGAGTGAGACAGCACGTACATCCACCTTAGTTACCTGAAATACATGTAAGTTTTTGGAAAAATGTCAACATAATGTTGGTGTGAATTCATGCAGCTTTCGAATGGAATGTTTATATACTTGAATGAAAACATTGTATGTAATTTGTAAAACATATCTGCACTGTGAATGTAAATGTAAGGAATACGAGATCGCTAATGTTTCGCGAGGACTTTAACATATGTCACGACATAGGAAGCCACCAAACCTAGGCATTTTTGTCGAGATCGACTGAGACACAAAAGCACTCATTGGTAGAAGTAGGCCAAGAGTGGGGTTGCCTGAAACCCATTAGATCTAACCCTTCTGTTCCGCGGTCTAAATGTATACGTTGACTAATGGTGCTTATGGTACCCTATTCATCACGTGATCTATGTGTCATTCCTTAGTTTTGTGTGCTACACACCATTGTACATGTATTTTCCCCAAGTTAAGAAAACAAGTAAAAGTTTAAAAGTGGGGACATGAACTCACAATTCTGCGTTTCATGCGTCGTAGCTTCGCCGGGTTTGCTTAGAGCGTCGTATCACTTCCTACACACGTACTATGTCTTATTAGACGCTTAGGTCGTGTAACGACTATTTGTGTTAGTTGTTTATTAAGACTGATTTTGGAATCATTGGTATAGTTTGAGTTACATCCTTGATGTATCGTATAATTCTGAAGTGCATAATCCCAAGCATAGGAATGCTTGTATTTGTGTATATTCATACTTGTGTAATTTGCCAACAATTTGTGGTGCATTCCGGTATAGATATGTATATCTTCATATAAATCTCAAAAATAATATATTTTTAAGGGTAGCTTTAGAAAGTGTAATTTTCTAGCTTTCAACCAAAATAGTATATTTTTAACTTGTATAAAAATATATATTTTCTTTGTCAACATGATACATTTTCTATTTGCCCAAAATATGTTATATTTTGTATTCCAAACCTTGGTGTATTTGTGTGTTATATTATTTTCGAGCTTCAAAAATAATATAACTACCACATATATATACAAGTAACACACATATTGTGACAACTAAATATATATACTTAGTCACTTTTATTTATAAAAAATCAACCTCCAAGGTTTGTAATTTTTGTAATAAAAATTATGGTAAACTTTTATATGAAAACTATGTTCAAAATTTACTTATAAATACTTGTATAAAAATATATTTCTAAGTGTTTAATTTCTACAAAAATTTCACCATAGTTTCCCCTTAAAAATGGAGGTTTCCATGCTTTCAAAACATTTCATTTTCTTTTAAAATCATCAACAATACATTCAAGACTTACCATAAGCCAAGATCATGTAAATTACACTACATCATGAACTTGAAGTTTTTGTAAAACTTGTAGTGACTTGGTAAAGTGTTTAGTGGGTTTAGTTACCCTTTAAAGTGTGTTTATTCCTTTAAAAATCTCAATCTTAAAGAAACTACGTGTTTACAACTTATAATCATATTTTACAAAAAGTTTATTTATTAGATCTTCTTGTTTCATAAGTGTTTATGCACTTGTTTTTCCGCTGAAAATAGTGTAGGTTTAAGTAAGCATCAAGATCTTCTAAAAATCACATATTAAACTTGGTTCTTTTGGAGAACCACTCATAGATCTTAGATTCATAAGATTACCAGCTTACTTTGTTTATCATTTTACAAGAAATCATCTTTTTATTCAAGTTCATGCTTATGTATGAGGATGATCTCTTTGTGTTAACACATAATTATCCTCTAACTTGCTAGATCATGTGTTTAATCACAATCTAGCAAGCTCCTTATGATGATCAACATCATGTTCCCAAGTGAACAACAATTAAACATCACACATATACTAACCAACATCATTTCATCCATATTTCTTCATGTTAAGCTTATGTTCAAGGTTCATGTTCATGTCTTTTAATGTTCTTAAGATTAACAACATACTACATCTTTTAACCAATCAAAAATAGAAGTAAACAAAGGTTACAAGGATCTTACTACTAGCTCTAAGCTAGGGAAGAACACAAGATGAATATGGAGTGGATAAAAGCAATTGACGGAGGTCCTTCAAGATCCACAAGCACCAAGCTCTTTTGTATGAAGTTTAACACCTTAGAATGGTCTTGTAATGGGTGAACTTGAAATGGAAAATGGTGGTGGTGGTGGTGTTACTTACGACCGAGAAAGGGGAGGAGGAGAAGGAGAGAGGTGGTGAAGTTAAGTGTGGAAGATAATGATCCCTCATGCTTCTCTTATAGCCACATTAGAGCCTTTGTCCATTAGTCTTTATGTTTCCTAAGTGCATCACAAATCTTACATCAAATCCATCGAGATTATTAGAGATCTCATGGGACCTTATTAAGATTTGAGGGTATCAAGGTGGTGGGGGCCACCTTGAACCGTAAATGAGAGGGGGGTAAGTGTAACTTTGATGGTAAATGATGTTAATTAGTTGGAGGTTAAGTGTAAAGTCTAGTGTTTTAAGTGTATCATGCATTATATAGTATGTTAGAGTGTTCGGGAACCATAACTAGCTTAGAAAAATAAAACAATGCTTCTAGTATAATTTTGATGTTTCGGGTAGTGTCCGGTTGTTCGGTTAGATACCGTTTCGTTAAAGTGCTAAATTATATCGTTTAGTGTTCTTTATGTACCCTTTCATGGCAGTTTTGATTCCCGACACTTAGGAAGGTATTCTGGATAATAAAACATGAATTCTACATGATATTTCAATGTTAAAAAGCTGATTATTGCTGAATTTTGGCTGATTTGTGAAAAAATCTGCATTTAAAGTGTGTTTTGGGTGCTTTTTAGTGCATAGTTTAGCTTCCGGGAAGTTTGTAACTTCACCCTTGTATCCATACTTGGGTTTTAATGTATTCTGGGTGTTGGACCTACTCCTAGGCCCTAATTCTGTTGTCTGACTGTTTTCTACAGAATACTGACACAGTGTGTCTTACCGGTGAGTTTACTAGTTTCTCTAACGAAATGCTTACAGTAATGCACAAAGCAATGTTTGAGGTATAATACATGCATGAATTCATATGTATGGTAAGAAATCAGATAATGTTGACATTTAAGCACATAATTGCAGGCAATAAATAATATTAAAATAGTACGGAAATTACCGGTTTTGTTCCAGTTGTCACATATTCTTTTGTACCATGTTGTTCCATCACGGGTAAGCCATTGCGATGCACCGTCTTCTTATTAGAGAGTTGTTGTGGCTCTTCGTCTTCTTGTTGAAGAACTACCGTGACATAATTTAACGGCAATCGCCTGCAGAAATTTTTATCCATGTCGTATATTTGAAGTACCATTATCAAATCTTATGAGGTAACTTTAGGTACATGTTTTAAAGCATCGAGTACCATATATAAAGCTCTGTCAAGTTACCTTTTAGTAGTAAGAGCAAAAAACAAAGAAAAAGTATGGGTACAGCCCTTGTTGGGCATAATACAATCCACAATGCACACATGATATGTTTTGGAAATATTTAGAACTTTGCAGGTTTGTGAAACGGCCGCAGATCTCCCGCATCATTGCTGGAGCGTAGTGACTACCTGGCGTAACCCGCACATATTTTCCAACCGGCGTATGGTGGACAAGCTCCCACCCGCGCACGGCGCGTAAGCTTTGCACCTTGTTTGCTATAACTAGCATGCCCCGACATGCCTTTTGGTAAGATGCACCGGTATCGGTGAACTACCATCTTAATTCACTATCTCTGGCGGACAGCTTTTGCGCTCCGCCCAGTTTTGGCTGACTAACTCCACCATCTTTGGCATACTAGCTTCAAACTCCAGCCAACAATGGAGGATAACCCTCTCACGTGGTCGCGTGAGTCAAACTCCCGCCATCGTGCGCAACCAAAAATGGTTTGTTGCACCTTGCGCCGGATTCGAGCCCTCTCCAACTTGTCTTCGCCACCACGTTACGTTGGATTCCTTTCGCGCACGCCGGACGCATTGCGCCAGAAAAGTATCCCAGCAACGGCATGCCTCCTTTATATGCATGTTTGAACCTGCAATAGAAAGGTATGTGCTCTTCCAAATTCGATTTCGGGTATTAACTGAGGTAGCACACGATAAGATTGATGTGTTGTATGTAAAGTCAAAGTATATTAAACCCTTATGACTTTATTTCTCTGTACCACACGTCACTGTACATCACCCATCCATGAAATGCATGTGGTATTATTTCACACTAACTTACAAAAACCACCCTTATAAAAAGGGTGAATCATAGTACAACCCTTCTTTTTTAAACAGTACTTATTTTGAGAAACTATCAAAAAGGGATTCACAAATAAATAAAAATAATCATATTATGGATGTATTGGTTTACTTTATGGTTAATTTGAAGATCCCATGTAAACTTCATGACACACCTTATTTGTGGGCCTCACTTTTGGCTCAAAATCTTTTATTCAAATATGGATGAAGATCCAAATCTGCTGTTCTTTCACGAACCGTATCAGCGGTCCCTATTTTGAACCGTCACCTCCATGCAACTCGCTCTGGCGGAAGTTCTTATACACCCTCAGCAATAAATCAGTATACAAGGTATGTACTATGCTTTTACCTTTTAACATAAAATAAATTCAAATTGCTTATCCACTAGAAGACTTCGAGAATAACATCTTGAGGATGAGAGCTTTCTTTTATGGGGGTGCCTTTGGTAAAGTGATTCGTACAACCTATCTCCGGTGTACCTCGTTACTCTTTCGTGTTATCTACACAATTTAAAAGCAACATTGCATGATGGCTAATTGGTTGTAATAATTGGTACGCCTCCTGGCATTATTATGATCCATGAGAAAGTTGTATCCAACTCCAAATGAATGCTAAGACCCAATGACGCCTGACCCCCCTTTACCGAATACTTTTAAAACTCCATGATGTCCGATCAACTTAGGCGGAGTATCATTATGACCCAGTAAAGGCGACTCTACATGTTTTAATATTATTAACACCTAATGAAGTATAATCATCCTTGTTGGCATGATTGGGCATACTTCATAATCGATACAACCCTGCTAGCATGCTTTGGCATGTCTCATCATGGGGGTTCTTTGTTACAAAACTCAATAATGAGGGGAATCAAGAGTCTGGACGAAAACTTATAACTTATCGTGCCACCTCTGGTGGACAACTTCCTTGGTCACGCGACCCCCAGCAGGCGATTTTCCTCAACGTGCCAAACTTAGGCAGAATCTTTTATCCACACCACCACAATCAGCATCGGACAATTTTCATGATTACGCCAACTCCGGCGATGACTTTCTTTGCCGCACCATTCCTGGCGCGCACTTCTTTTGCCATTTTTGGCCTAATAATCCCCTCTTAAGCATTGGTGGAAACTCGATACGCCTTACTATATGGCACTCTCAAGCGAGATTCGCTGTTTAATCAGCACACTCTTAGACGCCTTACCGATTGGGCTACGAGGTCGTCCCAACACACCACTATCGGCGGGAGCTTTTATTCTACTTGCCACTATCGGCGGAAGATTTTATTCAACCCGCCACCACCAGCGGAAGCTTTTATTCACCACGGAACATTTCCAAATGACATCTATGTCCACCCACGCCTCTGGCAGAGGCTTTCATTCTACCCGCCACTCCGGCGGATTTTTTCGTTCTCCCCTACCGTCTTCGGTGGATACTTTCCTTGCTCGCGCCATCTCCTGTGAGCACCATCCTAAGTCATACCCTTAGTCACGCTTATAAACTCATTTTACTATACAACAAAACACGAGAGTACCTGTTGGAAATTCTCAGTTGTCATGCATAGAGATATACCTTCCAGCCTTCTTGCCTATTATTATAAATGGGGCTGTGGCCCATTTAGTCACGCCACCGCTGTAGCGCCTAACGCGCCACTCATACACCTGTGTATGTCACACATACACCGGCGTATCACTTTAATATGTGTTACCAGAGCTTTTAATTCAACCAGGTCACTTATAATGGTCCAAGGTTTTTCTATCTATATTACACCACATTTTACATGTGTCGATGCCTCATGGAACGAGATCGTACAACCGTCGTTGCACTACTTTTAAACATAGCATATATTCATTTAACCAGGGCTTGGGGTGTTGTGTAACCGCCCCAGCATCCACATCATCTTCCACATCGTGGGCATATATTCAATTTGATTAAACATATGGACAATACCCATTTATTTGGCCAGAGCACATGAATCATTTAGAAAGACGGTGTTACATACTTCTTTCAATTAAAACGAGTTGGCTAAAGTCTAGCACATGAAACTAATTCAACGACACAGTTAGCAGTTCATCGTTTTAACGACTACTAACCTTGCGATATTTACGACGAATACTAGTATCATTGCTTAGTATTATTATTCAAGCTTAATGTTACTGACATTTATTTAGCATCAATAAAAAGAAACTGGCATGGTGTAATGTAACCGTTGAAGGTCAAAATTTCTTTCACAATTTACGGAGTGTGGACCTTCACGCACACCTGATAACCCTTCTTCAACAACGAGATTTCGGTTGGACGACTTCTTGTCAAACCTTCTTACTTGTAAGATGTTTCTTGTCGCCGTTTACGCCTTTACCAAGCTATACTTTGGTAAAGATATACCTAAGCTGGAGTTCATTATGTTGAGCTACATATCTAGGAACGCAATTCCAGGTACAATTCTCTTTTATTGTTTATTTAGTGGCGCAATGCACCTTCATTTGTTCAAACGCGCCTTTCTTCTCATTGCATGCCTCTGGCTCACTTGACTATTTACATATATCTCTATATGATGGTTCATATATACTGCATGTTTACTTGCCGATTTCTTTTTATTACCTTTCAAGTTCAAAGCTACTAACATACTTTAGCAGAACTGAACTCGGGGACTAGCAGGGTATAGCGCCATTACGCCTTAAAAGTGATCATTTTCTCTCAGGCTGCCCATTAAGGTGATATCCACCACATATTATCCTACATCGGTTCTTATATAATGTAGATATTTTGATGCGCCAGACGATATTTATACTTCTCACATCATTTGGCCTACGACTATACCACTTAACCCAACATATGCAATTTGGTAGTCAAGACAAACGCACGACAAAACCAATATACTTGATTATCTGAATAAGTTTTCCACACGCTATGCGACAGGAAAAATACTTATTCGGATATGTATTCTCCACACCAGTCTGCGACATGGATAAAAGAAAACCCTCACGCCACAGTCGGCGAGGTAAACAGACATGCCACCTACTATAAGCATTCCACATGCCAGTGCGCGTCCAGGAAAAGCATGTAGTAGCTTACATAAAGTGCTCATTCACGCCTAACGCGTATAAAGAATTTTATTATCTCAATGAGTGTTCAGTCACGCCAAGCGCATAGAAAGCACTTTGTTGTTCAAGTGTTCATTAACGTCGCGCGGGTTATAAAGCACTTTCTGATATCTACAAGTGTTCATATAAACATTTGTAAACACAACATACCACCACATTTAAACTGCATATTACGGTACAAAATATTACCACCGCATTTGAACTGCATATCACGGTAAAAAACAACTCTGACACGAAATATTTTTCATAATAACAAAGTTAGATGATCAAATTATACAGCGCTAAGAGTGGGCATCTTGGTATAACCGGATCATCAATAACAATGACTGGTACAACCACCAGCGGTTTCACATTCGCCTAAGGTGGCATAACATCCGCATATGCGTCTATGGCCACCAATGGTTGCACATTACGACAACGGGGATCCCGGTGACACGGACGCGTGGTAGGGATCATTGTCACATCAACATCAACTCTTTCAATGGGTTGACGCCGTTAGTGTACCATATGCTAACCAACGAAAGTCGCACCAAATGGTGAATATTTTACAGTAGCCCACGCGACCATGGACACCGCTAAAGCAGGGCACACCTAAAAAAAATTATCCAAATGTGAGGAACTTAACTACCAAAACTTAGCCTGTTCCAAGGCTCATGCACGAGACCTAACTGCATACGCACAACCTTGACGCACTCATGGCAATGCGCCAGTACAAATGGCAACTGCCTGCAATCAATCAACTTACGCCAGGTTTGTCCAACCAGTTTCTACGATCATGTGTTATTCACTGCACCATTCTCTCCACTCACGGCTAACGACAACCACAACCAACATGGCCAACAACATTCTCGCACCCGGACGGCATGTAAGCCTAAACTTCGTGATCTTCAGTCCCGGGCTCCTAACAAGTCCAGTGCTACTCCCAGTGCTTGCACGCGTGAGCAAAACTAGACTTGGGGGACTTGACGAGGTAAGGTACTTGACCCGGCCCAAAAACTTATCGCCTTTTATGTTAGATATTATTATTATTGCGCACTAACCCGCGAAGCCCAGCGCGTTGTAGTTTATATACTACACTAGGCTGTGGGCTTGTAGAGACAACCCCTAACTGGGCCTGGCCCATTGAGGTTAGGGTTTCCCATATCTCCTATATAAGGAGGTCTCCACCTCCTTATTAGGGCTTCCAATATGGGGCAACACTTTTGTAGCTGGAAATAGGGGATTTTTCCTCTACCGGCCGTCTCTACATCCCTGTTTTTTCTATCTTCTTCTTATTTGCAGGTCTAGGATTCGGGCGAAGAAGACGAGATGTGGCCATATCCGTATCCATCGCCGTAGAAGTACCGACCCGCTCGGGTTACTCTTTTACAGGTTGTTCAAGGAATTTGGGTTTGGAAATATTCGTTAAGTTAATATTCAATTCAATAAAAAATTTCACTTGGTGTGATCTAAATTTTAAGCCATGGTGGTGATGGGATCTTTAATATAACAGTGTCATTTCCACAAAAGTTGACAAACTCAGGTATAAAATATTCTTTGTTACTTATGTAACATTTTAGGATCTAAGTTTGACTTGATTGTGTTGTTTTGATTAAATGGTAAATGAAAAAAGATAAATCAGAGAACAATTGCAGCGGAAATGAAAGTAAAACTTTGTAACACAATCAAGGAAAGATAGTTTTCATCATACATGCTTTCATTAGTTGAAATATTGAAACAAATTACGAAAGATCAACTTATGCATGCATGAATACTACTCTCTCTCAGTCTGAGCTCACTAGTTGTTCGTACAAAATGAGTTTGTGCAAAAGAGCTAATAGAACAGTACAGGTATTGTTCTATTTATAATATAAATCCTAACCACTGAGCATATTTGCTGACGTCACCTAGACAGTGACAGCTAACAGCTATAACAACTCCTAAACACTGATACAAATAAACACTGTTACATTGAGACACTAATAGACAAATACTGATGCTTCTATTCGTTGTTGACGCTTAAACACTGATGATGCTGAGCAGTGCTTTCCCTTAAGGTTGATCAGGACTTTTCAATCAGTAGACTTTAATATAACAGTTGTTGAGCAGAGCAGTCTTTAAGATTATCAGTTGATAGGAACCACTGCCATTGGAGGGAATTAGATTCATGCACTGCTTATTGAGGATCAACAGTTTGGGAACCAGTTTTGGCTTTTGAATCATCTGTTCTAAAAAGAAGGATTGCATGGGCCAACAATCTCCCCCTAGAACAGATGATGCCAAAACACTTCTTTGTTTTGATCTTTATTCTCTCATCAGCTTTTCCCGAATTTCCCCTTTGAATTGGAGCTTAAAATTCAAGGAATCTTCATCATCTTCATCCCTATGTAGTTGTAGGTTCAACAGATCTTGGAGCTCATTTACATTCAGACCTAATGCATCCTCCCTTGATAGCTTTACAACTCTACCATCAGACTTGAGCAAGGTCAATTCATGGGTCAGTTTGTCAGATTTCCACTTTAGAATTTTTTGGGTCTGATGGGTTTCTTGGGAGAATCTTTATTTCTGATGAGTTTGGGGATTGAGGTCTACTTGTCAACCTTTTTATGGTGTTAGTAAATTGAGCTTGAAGTTTTAAAAAAGCAGCATCCAATCCATACAACAGTTGATTCTTGATAGCCTCTTTTCTGATATCAGCTTCTCTTTTTGCATCTTCCTCATCTATTTGCTGCTGTCTTTTTCTTTGATTTAAGACATGGATGGATACATCAGAAGATGTGAACAGCTTTTTAAGAGAGAGGGTCTCCTGTTGTGGCTTATCAGTGGTTTGATCTTTGTACACTGGGTTCTTGGGAGCTATAGGATCTGATTCTCTTAGTTTTTCCAACTTATCATAAATTTGATCTACATACTGCCTGGACCATCTTCCAATGGCCCTTGCAGTCCCATACTTGGTTGCTACAAGCTCAGCTCTCTTCCTCTTGTACTCCAAGGTAAGATCTGCACTGGATTTCTTAAACTTGTTCTAGTTGGGAGCAGTCTTTCTCATTTGAGGATCATTTTTCATTCTTTCACATCTGTTTGCTTCTTCTTTAAGAGTTGTGAGAGGCCAGTCTTTGAATTGATGCTCATAGGCTTGGTATGGTTTGTCTCTCATGATAAGTTCTATGAGATCTTTCCTTAGTTCCTTTTGAAGATCAGCATTAGGTGGCAGATTTGACATCTTCTTACTCAAGTCTCTTACAAAGTCTTTCAGTTTCCTGACTTTACTTATCCCATGTTGCATTCAACTTGATAAGTTGATGTCACCTTTCCCTTTACTCTTTTCTTTTGCAATGTATTCAACTTGTTTGGCTTTCAATTTGAGATACTCATCAATGTTTCTTGGAGTTCTGAAGCCATGAAGAGATGGGAATGTTCTCTTGGATGGATCATCCTCTGCATAAAATTGTAACATTTCATTTTGAGCTGCAGGCAGTTCCAGAGGGTATTGTACTGCCAATGGTATGTCTTGTGGGGTGTGATCAGTGGGTGGTTGATTGAGTGGATTTGATGTTGGTGATGGTTGTGGAATAAATGGTTTGGGTGAAGTTTGAATACATGGTTTAGATGACAAAGGAGTAGGTGCAGGTATGTCTTATTCATTCTTTTCATCATCATGCACCATGAATTTTCTCTTTCTAGAGTAAACAGATTTTGGTGGAGGAGGAGTTTTTGAAGGAGAATGGGCTATAGGTGTAAGGATTGACTGTGATAGAAACTGGAATGTTGAGGAATCAGGGGATTGACTAACAGCTGTTGAAACAACTGGTGCTTCAACCGTTGTTGTCCTAACATCTGTTGAAGCATTTGTTACATCAACATCTGTTGCAGTGGAAGATGGTAATGGTGAGGAGGGTTTTGTTTTCTACTTTTTGATAGATGATTTTTGTGGTGAGGGTGTTGGTTTAGGTGTAGCAGTGGGTGGCTTTTTGGTGCCAACAGTGGTTTTGAGACCAGCAGTGGTTGGCTTTTTAGGTTTAACAGAGGTTTGTTTTTATGGTGGTGAAGGTGGTTTAAGGAATATGGCAAGGGGACGTTTATTGTGTTTGTGTGATTTTCTTCTGTTTGATGTGCCAAGATCCTTTGTTTTTATTTCCTATTCTTTCAACTCCTTTTGTTCCTTTTTTCCAAACCCTTTCGTTTGTTTCATTCTGATTTTGTATAGTCTTCTTTCTTGCAACTTCATCATCTGCTTAAATGTTCAGGCACAGCCAATGTAGAAGTTGTACTCTCAGTAATGTGTTCGTGAGAGAGGCTGCTTTGTGTCTGAATTTCAATAGCCTCAAACAGAGGCATTATTGTAGGTGGAATAGGAGATGTGGGGGTGGTGTCGAAAGCGAATATGCCCCGGGAGTAGGGCTGTTAAGCATACTCTCAAGTGAGGGTAATACTTCATATTGTGGGGTCCCTGTGCTTACAACATGTTCCTTTTGTGAGTAATCATGAGGAGTTGTGGTTTCGGGTTGAGATCTCTCCAACTAGGGTTGTAAACGAACCGAACGAACACGAACAAGGCCTTGTTCGTATTCGTTCGTTAAGGAAATAAATGTGTTCACGAACGGTTCATGAACACTCACCGAACGAGATTTTATGTTCATGTTCGTTCATTAAGGAAATGAGCGTGTTCGCGAACGGTTCACGAACACAAATGAACACAAATAAATTTGGCGAACGCGACGAAGGATAAAGATAGATGGCCCAGAGAGTAGCACTCGAACTTGAATCCCTTATTGTGGAACGAAGGTCGGTCGTATTCGCCGATGTAAGTAATGAGAAATGAAAGGGAAATGATGCATAAACAAGGTGAAAGTGGGTTTCTTGGTTTAATTGTTAGGGTAATAAAATAAATAAAAGTTTAATAATATATAAAGTACAAATAAAATATAAGAAAGTACAAAGATCTTCAATTAAAACACAAACATACGAACCTAAACGAACGCAAATCAACGAATGTCCACGAACACCTTACCGAACGTTCACGAACACAATCGAACGAACGAGACCTTTGTTCATGTTCGTTCATTTAACTAATCGAACGAAATTTCTTGTTCATGTTCGTTCGTTTATTAAACGAACGAACATAAACAAACTTCCCGCCGAACGGTTCACGAATTGTTCGTTGAACGTTCGGTTCGTTTACAGCCCTATCTCCAACTGTTGTGAGGAAGTAGCAACAGTGGTTTCTAGTGACATTGGTGTTGTCACATGGTTAACTTCTGGGATCTCATCCTTTAGAAGACCCTTATTTGTGGGTTTGGTGGGCTTGGTGAATTTTTTCTTGCTCTTTTTGGGTTTTGTTGGTGAGGGTTGCACAGCAGTGGTTGTGTTGCGGTGTTCACCAAGAGCAGTGAGCTCGGCAACAGAGGTTTGAGTAGCAGATGTGGACTCATCTAAAATTTGCTCAGACCTCTTTGCTTATGTTTTAGAAACTTTTGACTCATTAGCCATGAGGCGAGTAAATGTTTCAGAAGTAAGACTGTTTATGTTGAAAGGTGTTCCTTTTTCAAAAGCTTTTTCAGTAATTTTATGTTTTAAATAATAGCTTAAGAACCTTGGGAACAATAAGAAAGCAGTTGGTTTCTTTTCTTTGACATTATTCATATTATTAACTAAATCAGTAAACAATGCTTGGGAGTAATTATAATCAGTTTTTGGCATGATAGCATACCCCAAGTATTGAATTTTTAAAGGAATTTCATTGAAAGCAGTTGTTTTGTTTGAAACACAAACGAGCAGGGTATGGAACAAGAATTTCGTTGGTGGTGGAAAATTGCCTTTTTGAGTTGTGGCTTTTGTTAATTGTCCATCATACCCTCTTTCGATCAAATCTAATTGATACTCGTTTTTAGGAAAAGAAGTTTTATCTGCTAAATCATTCATCTGAAAAACCTCTGAGATGGTTTGTGGGGTTATAGGCACCAAAACACCTCCTACTTTTGATGAGATTGCCCCAGGCTTTTTGTCTTGTACTTGAACTTCAGCATTAGCCCATAAATCTCGTAGGGTGTCTTGATAGATTGGTGCATCACAGGTGAGCAAAGTTTTGTACTTTGAGGTGGAAAGAGAATCAAGATGGAGTGAAACTCTGTATTTTTATCAGTTTTTTCGAATGTACAGAGGTAATTGTGAGGGAGTTTGATGATGAGAGCCATTGTCGGAATGAGAAATCGCGAATGGTTGAAAGAGAAATGAAAGGAAGATGGTAACCGCTTTGGAGAATTTTTGGATTCGATACGGCAGTGAAAGCTCTGTTTGGGGGTTTTATTAAAGGGAAAAGTGAATACTGATGTGGCAGCGGTTTCAAAGATCGGACGGTTAACCTCTGCCCACGTGCCAACCTCAGATGGACAAAGTGGAAGACAGTTGTTTGGAAACCACTGATGGGCAATATCAGTGGTTGGGAACAATGAATGAAATATCATTGACTGATTTTTATCTATAAGTGGATAGAAATCAGTGGTTGAAACACTGATGTTTAAGCAACAGTGGACAACAAGGAAATGAAGAAATAGAGGTTGTTTTTCAGCAGTGGGTGAACTTTTTAACAATCAGAGGTTTGAAACAAACAATGGATATGGACAGACTTTTAAGGATTTATGAAAGTTTTCATTTTAACTATTTTTAAGGATGGATTTTTGATTTTCTGAAAACATTTTAATGCTTTTTATTTAAGGATAAGAAGGTTTTAGCCTTCTAATCCAAGTTAAGCATTCCAATCCTAGAGATCAAGCTTTCAAAGGTGGATGTGTCTAATGCTTTTGTTAGCACATCTACCAGCTGATCTTTAGTTGAAACATGATGCAGAGAAATCAAACCTTTTTCATAGAAATCCCTCACAAAGTGATGTCTGATGTCAATGTGCTTAGTGGTTGAATGGGAGACTGGATTTTTGATGATATTTTCAGATGCTTGACTATCCAACATGAGAGGAGTCTTTAGAGCAGTTATACCAAAATCCAGCAACTGATTTTGAAGCCATAACAGTTGGGCTGTACAGCTTGCAGCAACAATGTATTTTGCTTCAGAAGTGGATGTAGAAACAGATGCTTGCCTTTTGCTTTGCCAAGACACTAAGCAATTGCCTAGGAATTGACACCCTCCTGATGTAGACTTCCTGGTGGTGTTGCATCCAGCAAAATCATTGTCTGAAAAACCTGAAAGCATAACATTCCCATTAGCAGGGTACCAGATACCAAGTGTGGGAGCACCTTTTATGTATCTGAATATCCTTTTCACAGCAATGAGGTTAGACTTCCTAGGTGCTAATTGGGATCTAGCACAAACACATGTTGCAAACATGATGTCTGTCCTTGAAGCAGTTAAGTACAATAAAGACCCAATCATGCTTCTATATAAGGTTTGATCAACCAAATCATCTTTTTCATTAGACATGACAAGCTTTGTAGTTGCCATAGGTGTACTACATGGTTTACAATCATGCATCTCAAATTTGTTTAAAATATCTTTTTCATATTTGCTTTGATGAATGAAAGTATCATTTTGCAACTGCTTAACTTGGAGACCAAGAAAGCATTGTAGTTCACCCATTGCACTCATTTCAAACTCAGCTGTCATAAGTTGTCTGAACTCTTCACACATTGCATTGCATGTGTTTCCAAAAATGATGTCATCCACATAAATTTGGACAATCATCATATCTTTTACTCTCCATTTGAAAAACAAAGTTTTATCAATTTTACCTCTTGTGAATCCAATAGAGATGAGAAAAGTGGAAAGAGTTTCATACCAGACCCTAGGTGCTTGCTTCACGCCATACAAAGCTTTATTAAGCTTGTAGACATGATCAGGATAAAAGTGATCTTCAAACCCAGGAGGTTGGCATACATATACTTCCTCCTGAATTTTGCCATAAAGAAAAGCACACTTTATATCCATTTGAAACACCTTTATATTGTGGGTGACAGCAAAGGCCAGGAACAGTCTGATAGATTTAACTCTTTCTATAGGGGCAAAAGTTTCATCATAATCAATGCCTTTTTCCTGTCTGAAACCTTGAACCACAAGTCTGGCTTTGTTCTTGACAACAATGCCCCTTTCATCAATTTTGTTTTTGAAGACCCACTTTATGCCAATTGGACTCACATCCTTTGGCAGTGGTACATGTTCCCATACTTGTTGTCTCTTGAACTGTTGGAGCTCTTCTTGCATAGCGTCTACCCAACTATTGTCTTTCAGTGCCTCTTGGTACTTAACTGGTTGATGGAGTGATAGAAAGCCAGCCAAAAGACAAATGTTTTAGGATTGACTTCTTGTGAGAACCCCTTCATTGATGTTGCCAATCACTTGATTAGGTGGATGAGATTTAAGGAAGATTAGATCCCCCTTGTATGGAACAATGGCATTTAAAGGTGAAGGTTGCAGATGTGAATCATCTGAGCTAACATCTGTTGGTGACTTTGATGATCCAACATCAGTTTGAAATGGAGGTAGAGGAATAGGAGGAATGGGTGTGGCATAATGTTGATTTTTATCCACTGTTGATGGATTTTTATCAACAGTGGTTGCAGAGGATGAGATGGCCGAGGTTAAAGGGCTACTTTGGTCAACAACTGTTGATGCAACAGTGGATGAGCTTTGACAGCTGTTTTGAACATATGCTGCTCTGGTGGTGGATGTGATTTTGTATTGTGGGATTACAACATCATATCCATAGTCTTGTGATGGAGATTGTGGAGTACCTGCAGGGTTAGTCTTGACAGACACATATTCAAATGTAAATCTATCAAGATCAAATAGTTCAACAGGGTTTGCAGGGATTTTCAGTGAAGAAAGTTCATTGAACTTTACATTTAAAGTCTCTTTCACACACCTAGTCCTTGTGTTAAACACTTTATAGGCTTTAGCAGTGGTTGAGTATCACAGATGATAACCACAATCTACTTTGGCTGCAAATTTTGAAATTGAATCTTTTAGATTTTAGATAAAACAAGGGCAGCCAAAGACTTTGAAATATGAGATCAGTGGTTTGATTTTGAACAGAGTTTCATAAGCAGTCTTTTGATGCCTATGGTTGATCAAAACTCTGTTCTGCACATAACAAGCAGTGTTTACAGCCTCTGCCCAAAAAAGTTAAGGGTAAACCTGAGTCTGCAAGCATTTTTCTGGCAGTTTCAATCAAAGTTATGTTTTTCCTTTCAACCACCCCATTTTGTTCCGGTGTTCTTGAGATATTGTACTTCCTTACAATCCCTTTTGACACACAGAAATCATCCAACTCCTTGTTTATAAACTCTGTTCCATTGTCAATTCTAAAGATTTTTATTGGCAAGTCACTCCTTTGAGCAACAAGCTGTGTTTTGCCCCCAGCTATGATTTCTTCAATCTTTTTCACCATTTCTGGCCCAACAATCTTACAGCTATCCTTAGTGAAGAATGACCCATAGCCTTTCTCACTCATTTGTGAAACACTAAGGAGATTAAACTTCAGATTGTCAATAAGATTGACATTTTCAAACTTGAGCTTCCCAGCCTGAATTGTCCCTAGCCCCAACACATTTGCTTTTGAATTGTTACCAAAGGATATATCAAGCCCTCCATGTTTTTTGAAATCTTTGAGTAGGGCTCTACATCCTGTCATGTGCCCGGAGCCTCCACTGTCTACATACCATAAACTATCTAAGCATGCAGAAGCTCCCTACACATCAAGTAAACAATTAGTTCATGAGGGTCTCCAAAGCCAATAAGGATTTGGATGGGGTCTCAGGTAAGTCATCCTCAAGTCCAGGAGTATGGACAGTGGTTAGATCAGGGTTTTGAACTTGTTTTTGAACATTTTTCCCTAACCACTGTTGTGGACCATTTCCTGTCAGATGTTGAAAACCAAAAGGATGCATGTTCAACTTAGGTTTAGAAACCTTTTTCTAAGCTTCATAAACATGTGGGACCCTTTGGTATGGAAGTTGACCATGTCCTCTTGGGAATTGGTTTGATGGTGGTGCATCTGTCACTTGTACCTCTCTAGGAGCAGAGGTTTTATTCAACTATTTTGTAACAGCTATTTGGACAGACACAAAAGGTTGTTTGTTCTTGATGGAAGATTTTGATGAACTCTCAAGTGTTTTTGAAGTGTACTCTTTTATTTTAACCTCAAAAGTTTTGAGGTACACACACTGTTGAGTAAAATGGTTGGGTTTTCCACAAATTGTGCACATAGGTGAAGGCTCAATTACACTAGTTTTGTTTATGTCAAAAGCTTTTAAATAGAAACAATCTTTTGTAGAATTATTTCTCTTTTCACAAAAGTCACAAAACAAGTTTTTAACTTTTTCTCTTCTTTTCCTCTTTTCTTTTTCCTTCTCAACAGAGTTTTTAACCTCTGTTGGAATGTCTTTTAGAGGAATGATCTTGGCCTTGGGTGCTTCGACACCCTCAATTGTGGAAAAATCTATTGGTTTGAAATTTTCAAGGATGTCACACTCATCTGACCATGTGGGTTTGAATTGATATTTTTCTATCTCTTCAAAAGTTGATAACCCCTCTGGTTTCTCCAAAATGATTTTATTACCATTTTTATCAGTGATTTTAATTTCTTGACCATCCTTGTTTTTTGGGAATTACTTCAACAAAGCTAGACTCAATTTCAGCAGTGTTTTCAGTTTGGTCATGTTTTCTAAAGCCTATGCCAAACTTTACATTGCTTTTGATCTGCTTTTCTAACATCAGCTCATAACCTTTACAAGACTCAACCCATTTTTCACAAATGATTTGGGTGAATTCAAGCTCCTTTTTACAAACTTGGTATTTTTTTTTACCATAGTTTGGAGTTGGTCTTTGGTTATGCTATGTTCATGTTTCAGACTGCAGATTTCATTATCTTTTTTCATACAATTTGTTTTTCAATTCTTTGACTGTTTTCTCAAATTGTACTTCATCTTTTAAAATCTCGTCCCTAAGGTTTTCATTCACCTTTTTTATCACAAGTGATTTGGGTGAATTCAAGCTCCTTTTTACAAACTTGGTATTTTTCTACCATAGTTTGGAGTTGGTCTTTGGTTATGTTGTGTTCATGTTTCAGACTGCAGATTTCATTATCTTTTTTCATACAATTTGTTTTTCAATTCTTTGACTGTTTTCTCACATTGTATTTCATCTTTTAAAATCTTGTCCCTAAGGTTTTAATTCACCTTTTTTATATTAGCAAATGCAATGATGCATTTATCTGAACATAGCTTTTTCAAGACCTGAGATGATACCGTAACTGCAGCCATCATAGCACAATCAGAATCAGTTTCACAAGCATTGGTATCCTTTTCAACCTCATCATCACTCCATGGATCAACAAGAGGTTCCAACAGTGGTTCAGATTCTTTCTTCTCTAATATCTGTTCACCAACAACAGCAGTAACCACTGCTTCAGCAACTTCATCCACTGTTTCAGCACTGGCTTCCACTTCATCAGATTCCTGTCCTTCTGGACTCTAATGCTGCAAGACAAAATTCATCACAAGGGACATCATTCTTAGCAAATAGAGCAAAATTTTCATCAGATAAATCATCAGGCAAACTGCTCCAATCAACAAAGCCCTGAGTAAAGAAACTCTGTTGACTGGTTTCTATTGGAGCAGATGTTTGTGCAGTTTGTTGTGGTGCAGGTTGTTGCACTTAGACCTGAGAGACAGGGACTTGAACATACTGGATTTGTGGAACAGTAGTTTGAACATATTGCACTGGAACAGTGTTTACAGGATGTGCAAAATGGGCAGTGTTTTGCATATGAGCAGCAGGGGTATATTGGGAATAGTGCATAGTGTTTTGTGTGTTTTGAGGTCTAGGGCTAGGGTGAGTAATGATTGGACCACTGTTTTGACTTCTACATTCCCTAGCAAAGTGTCCTAGCCTGTTACACTTGTAGCACTTAATTTTGGACTTATCTAACCCCACTTTTAAATTCCCATGCAGTCCTGGAAAGTTTCTACCTGTTCTCTTGTAAAATTTGTTGGTTCTTACACTTAGCAAAGCTAATTGGTGCAAAATGTTCATCTCTTCCAGATCAGTGGGATCAAAATGTTGGAGGTCATTGAGTTTAAAGGATAAGTTATCTGAGATCTGGTTTTCCCCATTTGCTGTGAAAGGATAATTGGGTGAGTAAGGCTTAGAATTGAAGGCTCCAGCTGCAGTTATGTCAATGTAATGATCATAACTCTGGTCCTTACTACTACCAGATTCTTCTTGACCAAAAAGTGTTGTGTTACCGAAAGTGTAATCATCAGCAACTTTCCCAAATTCCTGCAACTTATTTTTCTGGTTCAGCTCTCTCTCATATGTGAGAAACCTACCATGAAGTTGGGTCAGACTTAACTCTTTGAATCCAACAGAATTTCTGGTCACAAAAGCTATAGTGTCCCACTTGTCTGGTAATGATCTAAGAAACCTACTATTTAAAGTGGATTTAGCAAATTCAACGTTAACCAGTTTAAGTTCACTAATGAGACAACTAAACCGTTCAAATTGTTGGGTCAGCGACTCTCCTTTGACATGACAAAATGTTCCGTATTGTTGGTTTA
This sequence comes from Helianthus tuberosus, assembly GCA_030545235.1. NCBI lineage: Eukaryota > Viridiplantae > Streptophyta > Magnoliopsida > Asterales > Asteraceae > Helianthus > Helianthus tuberosus. The sequence continues at coordinate 8,997 of JARYGA010059873.1, read as the reverse complement.
AAACCTCCCTGTTGTTTTCTATAACCTCTTCTGTCCCACCAAACTGCTCTTTCAGTGTATCCCAAAGCTCTTTGGCACTGTTACAGTGTAACAGTCCAGCATATATGTCATTTGGAAGAGCTGTGGCCACAATACTAAAAGCCTTTGCATCTAGTTCATTTTTTTGAAAATCTTGATCTGAGTAATTTTCAAAGCTTTTAGGTACTTGGACCTTGGGATCTTCTGTGCTTTGCACCATTGGAACATAAGGTCCAAAGATGACAGACTTCCAGCAGCCAGTGTTTTGTTGTGCTAGTACATGGCCCATCCTACGTTGCCAGATATTGTATTCAGATCTGACAAGCATAGGTGGCCTGAAAAGTGTTCCGGTGTTGTGAGGGTCCTGTGAGTGTGAAGTCATTTTGGTTGTTTTACAGAAGTTTTCGAATAATCAACTTTAAACGTGATTACACTTGTACTCTGTTTTTCAACTTATACGAACTTAGTATCAATGAATTTGAGCTGATCTTTTATGTCAAATTGATTGTTAGATCGAATTTGACTGTCCTATGCTCCAATACCTATTGTTAGGATCTTAGTTTGACTTGATTGTGTTGCTTTGATCAAATGGTAAATGAAAGAAGATAAATCATAGAACAATTGCAGCGGAAATGAAAGTAAAACTTTGTAACACAATCAAGGAAAGATAGTTTTCATCATACATGCTTTCATTAGTTGAAAGATTGAAACAAATTACAAAAGATCAACTTATGCATGCATGAATACTACTCCCCCTCAGCCTGAGCTCACTAGTTGTTCGTACAAAATGAGTGTGTGCAAAATAGCTAATAGAATAGTACAGGTATTGTTCTATTTATAGTACAAATCCTAATCACTGAGTATCTTTGCTGACGTCACCTAGACAGTGACAGCTAACAGCTAACAACTCCTAAACACTGATACAAATCAACACTGTTACATTGAAACACTGATAGACAAATACTAATGCTTCTATTCGCTGTTGACGCTTAAACACTGATGATGCTGAGCAGTGCTTTCCCTTAAGGTTGATCAGGACTTTGCAATCAGCAGACTTTAATATAACAGTTGTTGAGCAGAGCAGTCTTTAGGATTATCAGCTGATAGGAACCGCTGCCATTGGAGGGAATTAGATTCATGCATTGCTTATTGAGGATAAACAGTTTGGGAACCAGTTTTGGCTTTTGAATCATTTGTTTTTCAAAGGATTGCATGGGCCAACATATGATCATAGGAGTAGTCTAGTTATGAGTTATTTGTTCACCTCTACGACCCATCTATTCATCACTTCCACTAGCAACCCAACCCAACCCAACCCGTCTATTTGTTCACATTTACAAGTAACCAAAAAAATGAGAGCGTCCAAACCAGTTCAGTCCAAAATCAGTTAACCCTTTAACATGTAATATTCTCTTCTTCATCCATTTCTTAACTACAAATTAAAACATAATGCAGGCACATAAACTGAATGGTGGGAGTAAACTTAAAAAAAACTTCCATTATGAAACTCACCTGATGTTACAATTGTCCAAAAGGTTACAATGTATAACTCTACCGACAAAAACCTACACCTCAATTAACCTTCTCTGGGCACACTTCCATCGACTGTAAAGCCGACCATAACTCCATAATTATGTTACACAACAGAACCGTAAAAAAACTCAATATGGAGGTTAAATATAACAGAGAGCTAAGCAGGTGTGGTTGTGGCTGATTGGTCCGCCAACCACTGCCAAACTCTCACTTCTCCTATTCCATCTCCAGTGAAGAAAATGTTAGGACCACCGTGTATAGATCGAATCTCTTGTTTTGCATATATCTTTCCCCTCTCGGCAAACCTAATCCAAAACAGCAGTAATTTGGGATGATTTATGGGGAAATTCTCATAAGAAACAAAAATAAAGAAAGAAGAATAAGGTGTGTTAGCGGGTCAAACCATCGTTTCCATGCCCACATGTTGTGCCACAATCTAATAGTGTACCAGATTTTGAAAAAGAAGGCGTTGAAAACTTACGATGGCAGGTCATATGCACGAACAGTGTTGTCATTGCAAGGGCATAGCAAGACTGGCTTAGATTCTAGATCATGCATCCCACATAAATTGAGCAGGCCCTACTCCACAGAAAAAAGAAGACATTAGGCTGCATGAAATCCAGCATACAAATAAATATATAGAAAAACTAGAAAGAAAATATTGGAGCTCCAAGGTGATAGATTCCTAAGTCATCTCAAGTTTCTTAAAAAGGCCAACATCCAAGAAACAATAGGAAGACAATGAAAGAGATGCAAAGAATGAAACCGAGCCAATGAAAAAAGCTTCAGTAACATTCAAATTGATAAACCTGAAAAGTAATTACAAATGATGATAACCTCACAATTGAGTTTGAGCTACCAATATAGAGTAAAAGGACAGTTAATTACTATCATGATTCGCTCTTCTCTGAACACAAGTAAAATGACCAGTAACTGTCTTAACAAATATAAAAAGGTGTTGGCATTCTATGGGCTAACTGGAGTCGTCAAAGGCTCAAGACATTTAAGATGGGTCATAGCGTGAACATCATGAATGTGAGTTGCAACACATTGAAAAAACAAACTTAAAATATATATACAACTCGAATAGCATACGCCAGTTTAAAGTGTCAAGTAGAAAACATAGTTTTATTATATACTTATATAGCAAAATGTAGGCTTACTTCAATATCATGCATAAGCTATTATATACTTATATAGCAAAATGTAGGCTTGCTTACTTCCTTATCATGCATAAGCTAATGAAAATAACAACTAAAAACCAGTACAAAACATAAATATACGATACATATCTAAAAACAGCAGGTTCACATAGGTCCGTCCAAGTGTCCAACAATGTCAAAGAAACAAACTAGTGGAAAAGTATGAGCTAAAAGAGGTTCAACAGAAACAATAAGGCACGTATATGAAAGTTACAGAAATTGGAAGCTAAAAAGAAAAAAACCTAGACTACATCCTGGAGTATGACAACCAATAAACTGTTCATAGCAAGTGACTGTGAACAGGTTAATTGCAAATGAATGCGACTGATTCACAGAGGAACAGTGGGCAGAAACATGAAAACACACAGAGTACTGAAAATGAATTATATAGCTTTCTTTAAATGATCCTATAATCCTAAACTATTAGAATACTCTAAGAATCCAGGAGAAATAAAACAACTAGATAAATCATAAGTTCCTAACCACAGTCATCCTGCAAAGAGATGAATTGCTCCCGCATTCCTTTGACCCACTGTCGCTTATAACCATAAATCAAAAATTAAAAATAAAGACAAAGAAGACGTATTGTAAATTAATGGATGGTCGGTTGGAATTCTTTTGCAGAATGACAGCCTCTTGAGCCTGGTGCAACTTTCAACAGCTAATAGCACTTCTCCCACAACCGAATATATCATCATCACAACCTAAAATCTTTGACCGTGTCACATCACATGGCATTAGATACACCATTTTCTTGCAGAACTGGAGTTTACATTGCATCATCATATCTGATTCTTCCTTTCCAATTGCATTATGCATACACCACTTGCTGTTGATTCTTCCTTTCGAATACAAGCCTTGTATCTGATTCTTCCTTTGGAATGAATTCTGCAAAAGCGAGTAACTTTCAAGACAGTTCTCGTTTTGTTCTCATTTCACCGGACAGTTTTCAAAAAGGGTTTTTGACTTTCTGTTGCAGGATCCACTCTCCAAGACTTAAGGACTAGCTTCTCAATAGTTTCTTTGGACTAGTAGTAAGTAGTAACAAGCAATGTAGCTTTAACAGTTTTCAAATGTTCTCAGTAGCTTTCATTGGTGCTCTAAGTTCATTTTGGTGTCTTTTGGTTTCAACTTTCAAGGTAAGTGTAAAAAGGCCTACTAGTGTGTAATACTAAATAGGACCATCTCAAAACCAGAAAATTGTTATTTTTTGACAAGAAAAAAATAATAACTGGGCTTTCACAGCCCCTTATACATTGGCCTCATCTTATCCTTCATCACAGCAATCATCTAAAGATGATTCTACGACAGAAATTAGCAAATTAGACATTAATTTATGTTCTTACAAAGTAGAGAGAAGTAGCAGCAGAGGCAATATAACTGTATAAGACCCAAAAGTAAGAATCAACAAACTTACACCCCTAAAAAGTTTCCAACTTTCCATTTGGATATTCAATCAACCATTTGTGAATTAAGTAAAGTAAAACAGATGATACTGAGTTTTGTAAAGAAAAAAAATAGCCTTTATTTCAAGTATTAGCTTCCAGCAAAGCAAGTTTTATCAATTTCAATATTTGGGAAGAAAAAATGTGGAGTATCAAACACTAAACAATATGGATAGGTAATAATACAGCAGAAATAAGAAGACCCTAAAAACCTTAAATGCCTTGTAATCAAGTAATATGGATAGGAACAGTAGCATCTTAAAGAAAGTCATCACCAAGCCTCTTTTTTCCCTTTTAACAATTAACATACCTAGGGGTCCATGATAGCCCACACTAAAATTTTATATTGCAATTTGTAGCAAATTGTATAACTCTATCATAATATTTGGTATTTAGAGGTTCTTCATAATGTTCTTCACCAATGATCCAGGGCATATTGTATCTAAATAATCTGCTTGTTTTGAATTTTCCATATTAATATAAGATAACCTTCCTAAAAGCATGCTACAAAAGTAAGGCCTGCTAGATGCATCTTATAATAGCACAGTTTATGCTAATAAATAAGTCTTCGAAATACCTAACCATCTATGTGCACAGCATATGAAAGATAAGTGCTATTCAGATTATAAAATATAATAAAGAATATATTCCCTACCCAAGGATGTAATAAGCATAATCTAAGCATCTAAAAGACTAATTTGGGGTATGAAACAACGACAAAAAAATATATTACATATGCAATATCCAGATTTAAAAAAATATATATATATTACAAAAGAAAATATTACATATGCAATATCCAGATTTAACATACATGGTCCTCATTATGTGTGTAAGTTACTTCCAAGTTCCCACTTTCTGTAGCCGCCCACACCTGCATGAGTAAGCAGAATAAGCACTTGTAGACCAAAAAAAAACTTCTTCATAGATTAGAAAGTGATGTGCCAAGACCTTTATCGTTTTGTCCAATGAACATGATAAAAGAAATTGATCCCAGCAAAGAACCGACATCACAACATCACGATGATCTGATAACGTCTGAAGACACTGCAAATTCTCAAGGTTCCAAACCTGAAAGCAAGTTAGGCAGATGAGGGAACAAGCTAATCACGGGTTAGTGTAATGTAGTGTGGTAAAATGAGCAGGGTGTGTAAGTATGAATACCCACAAACACTTGCTTTCTTGAGTTTTATAGATAACTAATGTGCTAAATATAATTGAATAAAACTATATTATGACAAGGATAATCTAAGTCTAAAAATAAAATAACATGACATTATAAATACACCAGGGGAGACTTTCCACCCACTTGACTTGTTAAATTGTTTCCATTTTAGCTAAAATTTAACATGGTACCAATTTGACCCGTTGGTGACAAGTACAACCTGAATCCACCCATTTCTAGTGATATAAAACTATCAAAGCAAAGCAGATACATTTATGCAATTGTCCATTTAAGACATAAATTATCAGCAAATACCAGTAAACTCACCCGTATAGATTTGTCCATGGAACCAGAATATAATCTGTTAGCTCCAACAACCAGTGTCACAACGGCTGAGGTGTGACCTTGAAGTGATGCAGCTGGTTCAAAACAGTTGCTAGCAGCATTATACTTCCACGCCAATATACACCCGTCCTGATGCAAACACCAGTGAGTTATGAGTACAACCAGCAAACAAACCAATATCAAATCAGAACTCATCATCAGCAAAAAAGATACCTGTGTACCAGCAAATAGTAAATCGTTTCCTACAACCAGTGAATAGACTTGCCCAACAGGTCCATTAAGACTCAGCTCGGCAGAAGTTTGCACATTCCACGCCTATGACATTGCAGTAACAATAACAATAGTAAGATAATCAGAACATAAATTGATGCATAAACAACACCAAGGGACTTACTTTGACAAGGTTTGGCAGACCCACAAACATCCATGGGCCTTCACTGAGCATGCAGCCCACTTCACCACCCACTTTAATAACCCCTGCACACTGCAACCAAACCAAAAGACCGCGATAAATAACAAAATTGAAATGAAACAAATCAAAATCATAAAACAAATGTAAACATATAGCAACCTGTCCAGATTGGCAATCCCAAACCCGCACAGTCTCGTCTCTACTCCCTGTGTACAATTTATCAGACCCAACTGGTAGTGCAATACCACTAACAACCTGTCAAATTAATCAACAAAAAAATCATGATTTTAACGTAATGCAAAAAATACATACACCACCCCCAATCATCATACAGATCGTATAAATGGCAACGCAGGGTCATATGGGGCCGTATGGCATTTGTTTCTGTCATGTCAGTCTAACGCATCATATAGCCCTTATCATTTTCAAGAACACCAACTCATATGACCCATATAAACATTATGCCCAATATTATGAGTTAATAAAACACCTCATACAACCCCGTATAGCCCTTGTTTGCGGTTTAAAGCCCGTATGACCACACAGCCCGTATAAACATTATAACCCGTATGATGAGTCAGTAAAACACCTCACACGACCCGTATGACCCTTTTCGTCGTTTACACGCCCGTATAAACATTATGGGCAGTATGATGAGTCAATAAAACACATCATATAACCCTTTATCGCCATTTATACAGCCCGTACTATCTGTCAGTGGTAAGCACATAGTAAATTCAAGAAGTACAGACATCGTAAAACATTAAAATTTATACCTTCTGGTGACCTTCAAGCTGTGTCAGCATCGCGAAACAACCGCCTGTACACCATGAATGCAAATACCGGCACTTTTCGCCATAACTACAACTACCTTGTACCCAAAAGTTGCAAATCTTATCTTTCTTCACTACATTATTATTCAACACATTCCCTCCTCTTCCACCACCACCACCACCCCTACCCCACGTATTAAAACCACCACCGCCCCGTCGTGCCATCGTCGACCGTTGATCATCCGTCGCAAATCCGTACGGCCTCTTAGACGACGCCGTTCCGTTAGCCGGAGCCGACAACTCCCTATGTAAAAACGGGCAGGGAAACCGGTTGCAGTTCCCCGCTCTCCAATGAAAACACACTTTCTGGTTTCGGTTATCGGTCTGCTGATTGGGCCCTAATCTGTTGAACACTCGTTTTCCTCCATCGAAGTCCATCGAGTTCTTTAATTTGTGCGTATGGTTGTGATCATCACAAATATGAGTATGGATTGAAGAATAAATGTTAGAGGATTAAGGTATTGGTGGAGTGGAGAATTTGAAGATCTAGGGTTTAAAATCAAGAACCCTAATTAAGCAGGGGGGGAATGGAAAAGGGGGTTGATAGTAAGAGGTGTTTTGGGGATGTGGTGGATCCAGATGATGTTTAATGATTTTGGGCAGTTGATTATTGTTATTAGAGTAAATTACAAAAATTGTCCTTTATTTATTTATTGTTATATCAAATTACAAATTGTGTTCTTTTATCTTTAATAATTATATAAAGTCTACTTTATTTTTACAAACTCTAACCTGTTATGTTCTTTACCAAAACTCAGTTTATTTTTACAGTTAAATCTGGTCTTATGAGGCCCTTATGAGGGAATTATTGTCTTTTCCCCTCCTCTTTTGATTTCCCTTTATTAAAACCCGATCTTCCTCACCATCATAATATGCCACCACTATCCAATGCCACCACCACATGTCGTCGTCGCCACCATCACAACCATATGCCACCAGCACCACCACTAGAACCACTCGAGTCCGGCCAAAACCCAACACCTGCCCTATTGCCCTAATCCATTAAAAAGTCATCATCTTCCCTAACACAAAAAGAATCGTGGTGCAATTTATCAAGAATTCAAAAAAATAAAAATACAATTGCTGTGAAGAATCTCGTAGATCTTGGTGGGTAAAAATTGGGTTCCAACAATAAAAATTGCGTCTTTTTTAGCTCATTTCTTCAACAAAACTGAATTGTTATCATATCCATTTGAACAATTAGGTTGTCCAAATATCATTCAAAGATTTGTTATCAAATCCATAACATAATTTTTATCAGTTCCACAAAAGTGAATGAAATCTAAAAAAATGTTACTTGAGAGAGGGATTTGTAGATTGAGAGAGCGAAATCTAAAAATTCTTATCAGATCAATACGAGTGTCATTGCCGGCAAGTGTGAAGATGCTATGTTGTAACGCCTCGCTTTTCGCAGCTTACCATTTTTAGAAAGATCGTAATGCATTACTATTTTCAGAAGTTTATTCCTCTTGTAATCGTAACTCGCTTTGAAACGTCGTAAATCCGGGACTTTGATTGTAACAAAATGGAACTCTTTTTATGAAATAAACATTTTTCGTATATTCATTTAAACGTTTGATTTAATTGTAAACGTATTGCGTATTCATATCATAAACATATTTAAGCGCACAAACGATTAATCGAAACCACGTAATTTGCACATTCTACACGTACATATACTAGATTAATCATTTTCATACTTTATTTATTCTTTGCAACACAAGAACCATGTTTTTCATACTTGTTATGTTGTCACACCTTAAAATACGATCTTGTATACCCATTTTATCCCTAACCACATGTCATTACACTTGATTAGATGGGTAATTATGTGTTATACATACTTAACATAACTTAAATGAACCAAATATATGCCTTCCTTATGTAAAAAAAAAATACAAAGGGTTGTTCCGATCGCAGATTCAAGTGGGGGAAATTTGTTGTGTTTTAATTATTAATCTCCCAACCATAATGTTATAATTGATTTATTTGTTAGTTAAGTGATAAGTTAATATATGGAGGGTTCAAATGAGAATATTTTTTT
>JARYGA010059872.1:66992-116147 GCA_030545235.1 Helianthus tuberosus | reverse complement strand
GTGTTGTGAGTTGAGTGATGGAAAGGTTAAGTGTGTTATGTCTTGAACTTATAGGCAATTCACATGATCATTAACCAAAGGATCATATGTCTAATTGATATTAGACAAAGATGATTTAAATAATCATCAAAGTACAAAGGGTGTCCCCTTGGGGACGAGTTCGGTTAGGGGGGGGGGTCCTTGGTTGGTTTCCAACTAAGTAATTAAGTTATAGTTAGATGATTAGGAGGTGTAACCATTTACTAGTATGTTATGCATTGCAGCGGGTGTTAGGGTATTCGGGGACCCTAACTGGCTCAGAAAAGGAAAAACAATGTCAATGTCAATATTTTTATGTTCCGGGTAAAGTCCGGTTGTTCGGTTGGATAGAGATCCGTTAAAGTGCTTAACAAAGCTTTAAAGTGTCGTTATTATTATTTTTAGTGACACAACTTATTCCCGACACTTTGGAAAGTGTCTAGTAACATTTTTCTCATGTTTTGGCACTTTATTAGTTAGCTAGATGCTGAATTTTAATTAAAGTGTTGAATTTTGTACTTAAAGTACGTTTTAGGCACATCCGGTCACTGTAATCTCATTCCTAGTGACGCAGTTCTACAACCCTTATATCCCTACACTCACCACTAGTGTAGCAAACTATCTCAGGCTCTTACAGGCCTTAGAGGCAGTACCTGCCTGGTGCTAGTTATGACAGCACGTTTAATAGGTTATCCGTTCATTGTGCTACTGTGCTTTTGGTGCATCAAGGTTGTCACAAAGGTGCTGTAAGCAAAACATGGAGTGACAGCAAGTAAAGTATGATGCAAGTAAGTACATGTATCAGTATTCAAGTAGCAGTTTATCCACAAGTTCAAGTAAGCACAGTAATTAAGCAGTAAATAATTATTAATTAAGTCGTACGGATACCTGGTTTAGTGAGGGTTGTCACATTCTTCCCCCGTTAGAAAATTTTCGTCCCGAAATTTTAAGTTCTGCTTCTAGAAGCAGGGTTCTTGGGAAATAGGTGGGGGTATTTCTCTTTCATCCGGTCCTCACGCTCCCAGGTGTATTCAGGACCATGTCTGGCATTCCAACGAACCTTGACGAGCTTGACACTGCTCCGGCGGGTCTTGTTTACTTTCCAATCCGTAACCTCAACAGGTTCTTCAACGAAATGGAGCGTGTTGTCAACATGAATCTCGTCGGTGGGAATGACAACGGTATCTTGAGTTGGACTTTTCTTCAGGTTGGATACATGAAATGTATCGTGAACTCCATTCAGTTCAGCAGGTAAGTCCAGCTTGTATGCTACTAGCCCTATTCTTTCCAAAATTCTGAAAGGGCCAATGTAACGCGGATTCAACTTCCCACGCTTTCCGAAGCGAGCCACACCCTTCCAGGGTGAAACTTTCAATAAAACCATATCTCCAACTTGGAATTCCAAATGTTTCCGGTTTGGATCTGCATAAGCTTTCTGTCTTTCGCGAGCCGCTTCGATGCGTTTTCGAATCTGCGCAATCTTGTCTGTCGTCTCTTGGACGATTTCGGGACCAACAAGCTGCCTATCTCCTGCGTCAGCCCAGCATAGGGGTGATCGACACTTGCGTCCGTAAAGAGCTTCAAATGGCGCGGCTCCAATACTGGTGTGTTAGCTGTTGTTGTATGAAAATTCGACCAGTGGCAAATGCTTATCCCAGCTACCGCCCAAATCCATAACGCATGCTCTCAGCATATCTTACAAGGTCTGAATAGTCCGCTCGCTTTGACCGTCGGTCTGAGGGTGAAAAGCAGTGCTCAGATTTAATTGTGAGCCAAAAGCTTCTTGGAAGGATTGCCATATCCTTGACACAGACCTTCCGTCTCTATCAGAGATGATCGAGAGAGGCACTCCATGACGTGCGACGATCTCTCTCATGTATATTTCTGCCAGTTTGCTGGTGTTATCCTTCTCTTTGATTGGCAGAAAGTGTGCGGACTTTGTTAGGCGGTCAACTATCACCCAAATAGTGTCATGACCTCTTGGCGTTCTTGGCAACTTTGTGATAAAATCCATGGAGATTTGTTCCCATTTCCATTTGGGAATCTCAGGTTGTTGCAGAAGTCCTGAAGGCTTCTGGTATTCCGCTTTCACCTTAGCACACGTTAGACACTTGCTCACATAAACAGCAACATCGCCCTTCATCCTAGGCCACCAATAGTAATCCTTGAGATCTTGGTACATCTTATCTGCTCCTGGATGGATAGAGTACCGCGATTTGTGAGCTTCATCAAAAACAACTTTCCTTAAACCACCAAACAGAGGAACCCAAATCCTTTTCTCAAAACATAACGTTCCTTCCTCGTTTGGTACTAATAGCTTCTCCATCCCACGAAGATATTCTTCTTCAAGATTTCTTTCCTTAAGAGCTTCTTTCTGCGCGGCACGAATGCGCAAGGAAAGATCGGTTTGGATAATCATTTCTAAAGCCCTAACCCTTATGGGCTTGATCCTCTCTTTTCGACTTAGGGCGTCGGCAACCACATTCGCCTTCCCTGGATGATACTTTATCTCGCAATCGTAATCATTTAACAACTCAACCCATCGTCTTTGTCTCATATTCAACTCCTTCTGGTTGAATATGTGTTGTAGGCTCTTATGGTCTGTAAAAATTGTGCATTTCGTACCATATAGGTAGTGTCTCCAGATCTTTAAAGCAAATATCACTGCGCCTAGCTCCAAATCGTGCGTGGTATAGTTCTTCTCATGTACCTTCAACTGACGCGATGCGTAAGCAATGACCTTCTAGCGTTGCATCAACACGCAACCCAATCCTTGACGCGAGGCGTCACAGTATACCATGAAATCGTCAGTACCTTCCGGTAGGGCTAGGATTGGCGCATTGCAGAGCTTATCCTTCAACAGCTGAAACGCTTCTTCCTGTTTGATTCCCCAATCAAACTTCTTATCTTTCTAGGTGAGGAGCGTCAATGGTTGAGCGATCTTCGAAAAATCCTCAATGAACCTTCGATAGTAGCCAGCCAAACCCAAGAATTGTCGAATCTCGGTTGGCGTCTTTGGCGTTTCCCAATTCTTGATCGCTTCGATCTTGGTTGGATCCACATGGATTCCATCTCCATTTACCACATGTCCAAGAAATTGGACTTCACGTAGCCAAAATTCACACTTAGAGAATTTGGCATACAGCTGTTCTTTCTTCAGCAGCTCCAAAATAGCTCTTAGATGCTGTTCGTGCTCAGCCTTTGTCCTTGAATAAATCAAGATGTCGTCGATAAACACAATCACGAACTTGTCCAAGTACGGCTTGCAAACTCTATTCATCAAATCCATAAAGACTGCAGGTGCGTTTGTCAATCCAAACGGCATAACAAGGAACTCGTAGTGTCCATAACGAGTTCTGAAGGCTGTCTTCGGGATACTCTCCTCTTGTATCCTTAACTGATGGTATCCAGGTCGCAAATCGATCTTTGAGTAAAAGCTTGAACCTTGCAGTTGATCAAACAGATCATCAATTCTTGGCAGAGGATATCTATTCTTGATCGTCAGCTTGTTCAGCTCCCGGTAGTCTATGCACATTCGAAAACTACCGTCCTTCTTTTTGACAAACAGGACCGGACCTCCCCAAGGCGAGAAGCTTGGTCGGATAAATCCCTTGTCTAACAACTCTTGAAGTTGTGTCGATAATTCTTGCATCTCAGATGGGGCAAGTCTATAAGGTGCCTTAGCCAAAGGCGCGGCGCCTGGGACTAAATCGATGTGAAACTCCACTTGCCTCTGAGGCGGCAGTCCAGGCAAGTCCTCCGGGAAGACTTCCAGATACTCCCTCATGACAGGGATGTCCTCGATCTTCGGTTCTGCAGCTTTCTTGTCTACAATGTGTGCCAGGAAGGCAGCACACCCTTTTTGCAAACACTTTCGCTCTATGAGGCAGCTGATAATTCTTAACGGCGTATCGCGCTTTTCGCCATGTACTACAATTGTTTCGCCATCTTCGGTCGGGATACGAACTACCTTTTCATGACAAACAATTTATGCCTTGTTGCTTGATAACCAATCCATTCCTACTACCACGTCAAAGCTCCCCAGCTGGACTGGTAGTAGATCCAAAGTAAACTCACGTTCTCCCAACTCGATTACACAACCTCTGATCACTTCATTGGCTTCTACTAACTTCCCATTAGCCAATTCGATTGAGTAGGGAATATCTAACTTACTAGCGGCTAAACCAAGCATATTCTTAAATTCTAACGATACGAAGCTATAGTCGGCACCAGTATCAAATAAAACGGATGCATAGTGTTGGTTTACAGGGAACGTACCAGTAACGACATTGGGGTCCTGGCGCGCTTCCCTCGCTTCAATATGGAACACTCTTCCACGGGCTTGGTTCAACTCTGGGCAGTTCCTCTTAAAGTGCCCGATATCACCACAGTTAAAGCATCCAGGTCTTTGTCCGTTTCCACCTCCATTTCCAGCTTGGTTATTCCTTTGGTTATGATTTACAGCGCCTGCTTGATTCGCATTGTTGCCTCGATTCCCATTACCTCCATTGTTTCCTGGTGGGCGATTTCCAATTCCACCCCGGTTATTGTTTTTGTTTCCAAATCCTCCTTGGCCTCCCTGACCAATAGTGGCCCAACAAGAATCCTTCAAGTGGCCAGGTTTCCCACACGCTTCACATACCTTCAAACCACATCGGCCAGAATGGTGACGCTGGCAGGTGTTGCACTTGGGCTGGGTGCCCATATATCCCTTTCCTTTCTTTCCACCACCAGCTGTAACCTGAGCTGGTGCGTTTGGCTCTCCTTTCTTAACAACACCACTAGTGCCTTGTTTAAAGTTCGAGAATTTTCGTTTGTTACCTCCGGATGACTCGACGTGAGTCTCTTTCTTCTTTGTCTCGATCTCACCAAACTTGTTCAGGCGGATAGCCTCCTCAGTGAGAGCTATGCTCAAATCGATTGCCTCAGTAATTGTTGCAGGCTTGGAGGAGGTCACCATGCTTATGATTTGAGGAGCTAATCCCCAAATGAAGCGTTCAATCCGCTTGAATTCTGGAGTGACCATATAGGGTACCACATGCGGCAGGTCGTGAAACCTCTGAACATATTCCGTGATCTTCGGACCTTCCATCTTCAAATGCCAGAACTCAGTTTCCAATCTTTGGATTTCAGCGCGAGAACAATACTTTTTGCGCATTAGTTCCTTCAGTTCGGTCCATGTTAGTGCGTAGGCAGCAGCTTCACCAAGTGTCTGTACTTGCAAATTCCACCAAGATAGGGCTCCATCCAGAAATAGTCCAGAAATGTAGGTGACTTGCTGGTCCGGTGCACATTTGCTCATGCGGAGAACAGATTCAGTCTTCTCGGCCCAATGAACAAAAGCGACAGCACCTCCGGTGCCATCAAAGTTGACAGGCTTGCAGCCTAGAACTGCTTGTAGGTGCACCCTGCACATACGTTACAACATATGAATGGCATTAGCATCCTTGCTAGAGATATCCAATTAGATCATGGTATGTCTTAATGACTTAGTATTACCATGAGGTGGATTGTTATTGCCATTGTTGTTTGAGCTGCTTCCGCTGGGTCCTCCTTGCGAGGCGGCGTATTGCGCGATGGCAGCAGCGATGACTTGTTGGAGTTCTGCCTCATTGGTGGGCATCGACGTTTGACGTCTCGGCGACATCTTCTAAAAGATGGGTTTACGTCGGTCAGGCCACAATAAAGCGTACGTATATAATGATAGTAATAGTACATAACATCTCATGTTATAATCATATCAATCACACAACATCCCATGTTATAAAACATAAATAATCAATCAAAACATCACATATGATGAGAATACTGCGATTGTATTGCCAAACTCGAGACCACATGGTAGAGTGTACAAGTACATAATAATGTCATACATCATCATCGACTAAGGGCTACATCACCCCAGTCCAAAAGAATATCAAATCAGTGTCAATACATCCCATATACATGATCAACAAAAGTCAGAATCAGAATGCAGTCTCCAAAAATGCTGTGTGGTCAGAGCAATCGTCGTCTTCTCACCAACGTCAACCCATGCTGTACTAAAGATGCCCTAAACTGATGGTGGTGGAGGAGGGGGAAAATGGGTGTAGAACAAACGTCGCAAATGGAGCCAGTCCTCCTCCATGGCTCTCTGGGTATGCAACCAAGAAGCAACCTGCTGCTCAAGTGCCAAAAGGCGTGCAGCATAGTCAGGTAACAATGGTCGAGGGTGCTGCGAAGAAGCAGGGTGGGTCTGACCCTGACACTGGCATGGCGGTGGCTGAGCTCTCTCAAGCTCCTGAATACGCCGTGTGAGTGCCTCCTGCTAGACAACAAACGACATCAGAACGTCCTCAATAGAATACCCCATATGGAAAGGATGGTAGGGGTCGGTCAATGGCATAACAGAAGGTGACGTCCAGAGAAACGGCTCGCTGGCTGGATCAAAAGGTGTCACAAAGAATGGTGGTACAGGGGGAATAGCAGATAAAGACTGTGGCATAACTGGAATATATGTCGGCACATGTCCAAAGGGAGGAGCCGAGGAACCCTCTCCAGGTCGAGCTGGAGGTGTGTACTGTGCAAATGAAAAAGAGAAATCAACGTGACGTGCATCGGTGGTATGAGGAGGAATAGGTGGAAGCTCATCATCCGCAGGAATCCACCCATGCTGGGCGTGCTCATCTCGTGGGTCAATCTGTGCCTCAAAAAGTGCTCGATCAAACTGTACAGGCATAGGGTCAAGGTGGGGTGCAATAAGAGGGTCAGCAGGTATATCAGCGATAAGTGGGGGATTAACATGATCAGCAGCAATAACATGGTCACCCTCCAGTAGTGGTGCATCAGCAGGGTGATCATCAATGGGTGGGTCAGCAATCACAGGATCAATAGGTATGCCAGCATCAGCAGGGTCATGCTCAAGCACTGGGTCAGGAGCAGCTACTGGCTCGAGGGCCATGGCAGGCTCGGGATCAACGAACTCCATATCAAAATCTGCATGATCAGCGAATGCAGGGTCAACTGGGTCTACTGGGTCAACCATAGGCTGATCCAAGTGGATGAACTCTATCTCCCGGTCCGGGTCAAATCCAAGGGGAAAAACAGGGTCTGAATCCTCATCGAGGTCGTGATCGAAAGCAAATCTAGGAGCAGAGGCAGCAGATGATGCCCTGTCAGGATCTGAACCGTGTGAATAGTGATGTGCGCTCCGAGTGTGTGACGGTGCGGAGGCCACAGACTCGAAGGAGTCTGGAGCGGGTGAGTGTGCAGGTGACTCCTCAGCTGGAGCATCTGCGAGTAACAAAAGACCACCGTCAGCTAGAAGGGCCTCGCCCTCAACATCGTCCTCCAGGGGCTCATCATCAAATGGATCGACGTCGTCGTCAACGTCGGCGTCGAGGAGCATATCGTAAGCAGGATAAACGGCCAAATGTATGGGAGCAGGGATCTCTACGGGTGGTAGGTACCCAGCAAAAGGACCATCAGCGGGCTCATCGACAGCGTCAGGCAGCACAAAGGGCTGAAAGTCGTCCTCGTCCGTGCTGGTAACATCTGATGTGTGGACCTCGTGCTCCGAAGACTCTAAGTCGTCTGATACTATGGGTCTAGGGCCCGTGGTGTCCGAATCACCTGTGCCGGGCGAGTCCATGGTGTCTGTAACACAAACACAAATATGTACCAACAATCAATCATACAATCAGATAAGCACATTAGTCACCAAGTAAGCAATCAAATAATTCTCCTAGTCCCACTAGCCTCCCAGCCTCTCAGACTGCTCTTCCTAGTCCTACTATCCAAATTCTCCCAGCCTCTCAGACTGCACTTCCTAGTCCCACTAGCCTATTCTCCCAGCCTCTTAGACTGCTCTCCCTAGTCCTACTAGGCAACTACCTCGGTCTCCTAGACCGAGCCTCGGTCTTCCAGACCGAGCCTCAGCCTCCCAGACTGAGCCTATAAATAATAAATAAATGTGCTCAACATTTGTTTGTAAAAAGTTTTGGATCTGGACTTGAGTGGTATGCAGTGTAAAAATGTTTTCGTGAGAGCCCTAGTGATCATAGTCTAGACTCGAGAAGGAATCCTAGTTCGCTATGATCAGAGCTCTGATACCAAGCTATCACACCCTGGCTTTGCGGAAGCGTGGTTAATTTGGTGTGACTTCTTAATACCATAGCTTAATCATAACAAAGCTATATGATAATAAAACCATGCAAGATCATCCATAGATTTAAGTTTTAAAACCGAAGTAACATAACATTGTCTTAGGGACTACAACACCATAACATAAAACATTGTTTTGAAAGACATAAACATCAACATGAATAAAACGCAGTTTAAGATTTGTGACTCGTCCAGGAAAAAGTCACATTTCCTAAACCGGGATGACCTCGGAACCCATATGCAGCGGGAAAACACAACATACCGCGCCAGATCTTTAATTCCCTGAAATACATGTAAGTTGAAAAATCAACAATAATGTTGAACGAGTTCATGTGTAAGTGAGTAAATAAACCTTTGTATGTATAAAAACCCTGGTATGTAGCAAATAAGGAAAAAGAGATCACCAATGGTTTGCAAGGCCATTGATATGTGTGAAGTGCAAGTAGGAAGACTCAAACCTAGCAGATTTATGCGTTGGGTACAAAGTCACCCCGAGGTCCGTTCTGTTTGGGCCTGGGGCTGGGCTCGCTACACCCAGATAGATCTACCGCTCCTGCCCCTCGGTCCTACCCTGAGGATTAATGGCCTCAAGTTTCCGCCTACCCACTCACATGATCTGAATAATAACCCTCCTTACGCTAACCATACCATGTAAGAATTATTCGTAATCATAGCAACATGTATTTCACCCCCGCAGTTTAGAAAACTGAAAACAGTTAGAGAAAAGGGGGACATGAACTCACAGTGGTGCGTCTCTACCAAGTATATCTCCTGATCAAGCAGCTGTGCGACGACCTACACGTACTAAATCTATTAGACGGACGGCCGTGCCTTAGCTTAAGGTTTAAGTTTTTGGGAAATAGTTAGACAACTATTTCGTGTTTATATTTTTGTAAATACTTGGTAATTATTCTCCTTCCCAAGGATGGGGGATTTAATACATGCGTGCTCGTAAAATTCGAAATACATTATTAAGTCTCACTTAATATATTTTATTCCTTACTTCAAAATATAAATATTCTTCCCAAAATAATACTTTGACAAAAATACGCGCTCATAAATATTTTCTTAAAATGCGTAAGTTACGTTTTAAAGATCGGGTGGTAATAATTATACCGTTGTAACTTATTATTAATTATGAAGGCGTATGCATTATTTCTGGAATCATTAGTACTTGGTAATATTATTTTTACTCTAAAAATAATATCCGTATATTTCACAAAATAATCATAAACATTTTACAAGTGACGCTATGAAAAATATATATATCAAATATATATTTACCCCGTTTCATTTTGTGAAAATCCCGCCTCCGATATTTTGTAAATAAAGTCATGGCGAAATTTACGTTTTGAAAGCAAGTCAAAAATATATTTACAACACTTGTAGTGAAAATATTCCCAAGTGTTAGGTTTTTAGAAAAATTTCGCCAGAGTTTCCCCTGTAACTGGAGGTGGCCACGCTTTCAAGCGTATCGTTTTCTTTTAAAAGCAAATCAACAATTTCCTTATTCTCAATAACAACTTTCCAAAATTAGTCAAAATATATATATAAATCGCAAAAATTACATGAACTTGTGGTTTGTCCAAAATTTGTAGAAATTTCCATTACTTTTAGTGGATCTTTGCAATAATCTACTCGGTTTCGTAAAAGCCTCGTTTTTAAAGAAATTCCATCTTTACAACTTCTTGTAAAATTTGACAAAACTAGTTCTTTGTCGAAACTTAGTGTTACACAAGTGTTTACACACTTGTGTGTTTAAAAATCATTCTTGTTCATGTAAGATCCGGTTTTAAAAAAATAAGATTTCCTTGACACTTGGTCCTTTGAAAATACCGCTTGTAGATCCGTAGATCTACTAGTTTTAAATACTATTTCGTAAGTAAAGTCGATTTTACACAAGTTCATGTTTAGTGTGTGGTAGAGTTTCATCATTTAACCCTTTGTACACTTAAACAAACTCTATGTCATGATCCATGATCATGACTAATCCGGGTTAGATGATGATCCGAGCTACCACAACATAGATCGGCACTAAATAATTATAACAAGACAAGTCTTACAAGATTTACACAACCGCATAGCTTTTATCCAACATTTTTAACATTTTAGTAAACTTTTAGCATGTCTTCTTGTATGTTCATAGATTTTAACCGACAAAGTTCTTTTTAACCACTTTAAAATAGATCGAGAGTGTGTTTAAAACCACTTACTACTAGCTCGAGGCTAGGGAAGGAACTAGTCGAAGATTGGGTGGATAAAAGCAATGGGGTGAGGTCCTTCGCGTTCCGAATGCACTAAGCCTCCTCGTATGAGATCCTTAACACTTGTAAACTCTTGTAATAGCTTGATGGAAATCGAAAGATGGATGGATGGTAGAGGGGATGTTCGGCCGAGAGCTTGCAAGGAGAGGGAGAGAGTGTGTGTTGTGAGTTGAGTGATGGAAAGGTTAACTGTGTTATGTCTTGAACTTATAGGCAATTCACATGATCATTAACCAAAGGATCATATGTCTAATTGATATTAGACAAAGATGATTTAAATAATCATCAAAGTACAAAGGGTGTCCCCTTGGGGACGAGTTCGGTTAGGGGGGGGGGGGGGGTCCTTGGTTGGTTTCCAACTAAGTAATTAAGTTATAGTTAGATGATTAGTAGGTGTAACCATTTACTAGTATGTTATGCATTGCAGCGGGTGTTAGGGTATTCGGGGACCCTAACTGGCTCAGAAAAGGAAAAACAATGTCAATGTCAATATTTTTATGTTCCGGGTAAAGTCCGGTTGTTCGGTTGGATAGAGATCCGTTAAAGTGCTTAACAAAGCTTTAAAGTGTCGTTATTATTATTTTTAGTGACACAACTTATTCCCGACACTTTGGAAAGTGTCTAGTAACATTTTTCTCATGTTTTGGCACTTTATTAGTTAGCTAGATGCTGAATTTTAATTAAAGTGTTGAATTTTGTACTTAAAGTACGTTTTAGGCACATCCGGTCACTGTAATCTCATTCCTAGTGACGCAGTTCTACAACCCTTATATCCCTACACTCACCACTAGTGTAGCAAACTATCTCAGGCTCTTACAGGCCTTAGAGGCAGTACCTGCCTGGTGCTAGTTATGACAGCACGTTTAATAGGTTATCCGTTCATTGTGCTACTGTGCTTTTGGTGCATCAAGGTTGTCACAAAGGTGCTGTAAGCAAAACATGGAGTGACAGCAAGTAAAGTATGATGCAAGTAAGTACATGTATCAGTATTCAAGTAGCATTTTATCCACAAGTTTAAGTAAGCATAGTAATTAAGCAGTAATTAATTATTAATTAAGTCGTACGGATACCTGGTTTAGTGAGGGTTGTCACACGGGTGATGGGGTATAAAGTGACGGCGACTGATTAGTCTAGCCAGTAAAACTATTTGAAGTCAAGATATTGTCATAACAGATACAAAGCACTTGTTAAATATAAGACAAGCGCGAAATAAACATGTTGACAGACTAACGCGGTTAATTAGATAAAGCGAGGGAATCAGTTGAGAATCCCCGCATAAAACTAAGACTATAAAGGAATAAATTATGGACTGTCAATATCCTGGTATGGATAATTGACAAAAGTTAAGAGAAGATCCTAAACTAAAACTTCAGTTTTAGTAAGAAATAACGTTTTTACAAATATAAATTCTGATAGGAATTTGAATAGTAAGCATGAAAGATTCAAGTCTTGACACTTATAGGCGCAAGACGATATATTCGAAAAGTGATATTTTCGAAAATGAAAGGTTGATATAAATTAAACATGATGTGACACGATCACGGTTAGGAAATGCAATATGAAGTAGAATCACATTATAACCAAGCGAGCGGTAAAAAGTAACTGGACTAATAAGTCTAGTTAGTGAGATCGGTTAAGGTCAGCAATTCAAATCAAGAAAATTTGGTTTGCTTGTAAGCAGTGGATTCGGTATAATTGAACCGAATAAATAAAGTTGAAAACAAAAGAATTGGTTGCTAAAAGTGAAAGATTTCACTAAAGACCCTTAAACGGGACAAAGTAACGGATTCGTAAAGAATTCGATAGTATATGAAAGCGATGGATATCGCTAAGTTAACTAAACTAGTGGAAATAACAAGATTACGTTATTTCAAGTTGCATTATGTCGTAAGAGATACGTAGACAATAAGTAACCAAAAAAAGATGTTACCATACTTTTCTGGTAATATTAACAATTGGTTAAAAGTATAAATAATGTTTAAAAGATTTCTCAGATCAAATACACTGAGTTTAAACTCAATGAATTATGTAAGAAAAGGTTTTGAGGAAGAAACCTCTTTAAGGGGGGTAGACTTGTAACACCCCGAAAACGGGTTTGGTAATCAAACCACGTTAATAGTAAAGACGGGTAAGAGTACCGTTAGTGGTAAAAATTAACCTGGTAAATAGTGAGATCGAAATAAATAAACTTTATGTTAATTAAAAAGGAGAATAAATACTTTGAGAAAACAAAGTATATAGAAGGCCCGAGCTAACGGGACTTAAAATAAAACAGGGTATAACATCCCGAACCCACTAAGTAACTTGGAATAATAACCTAGTTAGTTAAGTGTTATAAGATGTCAAGGAAAACTTGGTTAATAACACTTTTACAACACTTTGTTAGTTAAGGGGCTAAAGTTGGCTAAAGTGAAAGAGGTTTTATTTAACAAAAATAAAACACCAAAACACACACCCAAGTGTGTGTTCTGGTCGTGACTTCTAACAGGAGAAAAAGGGGTTTCCCTAATGAACCCTAAAATACACAAAATCAACCAAATCAAGAGGGCAAATCAAGTCTAAATCGAAAACCAAGCTAGGATTAGTGATCACTCGGGCTAGAGGATCACAAGGTATGTCAAAATTCACAATTTGGTTTCATCTCAAATTCTTGATAACTTGTGAAATCGAAATCTGAACTTGGTTGATTGATTTTTTAATGAAATTATGATAAATTCAGGGTTAGAAATGAACCCTAATCAATAATTTGATGCATTAATATTCATGCATGTGAAATTGAGAATCACCCATTTAGGTGTTAAGTGGGTCTTGTAGGAAGATGATGAACACTAGATTTATGATCATCAATTTGGTGTTATTTGATTTCCATAAAGTAAGTCTAGGTGTTGTGATGCATGCTAGACATAAGAACTTATGAATGATGTTAAAACTTGGGGTAAATAACTAGTTATGAAAATAGATTGTTGATTTTATAGAATATGCCCACAAGGTGTTTGCTAAAATGCCTAAGTGAATGTTTATATGTTGAAATTACGAATGAAACGCGTAATTGCCTTATTTGACTAATTACGTGAAAAATGGGTTTTGGATGATTTGATGAAATTGATGTTGTATTGGTGTTTATAAACACCATACTAACTTGTATGAAAGAACTACTTGAACAAAATAGGGATTTGTTAAGAGTTCATACTTGATTCGAAGTGGGTCTTGACACGAGAATTAAACTCATGATTTATGATTTAGTTCAATAAGAAAAGTAGTCAAAGATTCATAAGGTGTGAAAGTCATGATTTAGAATGACTAATCTAACAACCTTGTGAATAATGAATGATAGTTGGCGCTTAACAAGCTAGGTGAAGCTTGGGGAGCAAGCGCGTTAAACGAAACAAGGAAGAAGAAAAGACGTAACTTGGATACAAGGTAAGTTAAAACTTACACCTTTTATTTAATATCTATTTGTTTTATAGATTTTGAATAATCAAAAGTCACATTTGACTTATGATGTTTCGACCCCACATGCGCGGTTCGGAACAAAAGACAATAATGATAAACCATGTTGAATGGTTAAAAAGAGCAAATAAGGTCATTTAGTCATGTAATGATTAATAAATAACGAGTTTTGAATGATTTACCTTATAAGGTAAATCAATACAATTAATAAGGGTAAAACGGTAATGTGGTCACTTGTTGACGATAACCGTTAGTTTTGAAGGACATTTTATGGCGTAAGATACAAAGGGGTCAAATTAATCAAGAAATAGATTTATAAGTAAATTGACCGTACGGTGTAAACCGGTACAAGTCATGTAGACGAGATGATAATAAATCCATCTCGTAGAAGTAAACGGTCATATAGACCAAACGGGTCAAAAGGTGAAAATATCACCCTTTGACAATATCGGCTAATGTTTTGTCGAGTTGCATGATTACAGGAATAAATATCGATTGAATGATGACATCGCTATTACTTAGCGCCACTAAGGCAAGGTATCGTAACGGGTCAATACATTGATCCGAGCCAGGTTTATGTAATGATTCAACTCATCATGTAGAATTTGAGGTTTTCTAAGAATTAAACAAGGTCAAATTGGATATTTGGTTATCTTAAAGATAAACCGAATAATTCAAGTTATAAATGTAGTGTTTTAGAAACATAATGGTTTCTAAACAAGGTCATAGTTAAAAGACCGGATTTTTGGGTCAAACAAGTATCTGAAAGTCCTTTGTCGTAAAAGAAGGATCAAAATTGACCAAAACACCCTTGTAGGCTAAATCGAACAAACAACCCTTAAAGGTTGTTTGGAAACGAGTTTCATGATTAGATAAATACTTAGAATAAGTGTAGAAGTTGAAAGATGTAATACGTTAGTCAAATGGCTCTATTTGAGTCTTGCCGTAAAATAATAATCCAAGGGGTAAAACTCGGAACATATAGATATCCACATTAGATCCAACACACTTATAGTTGTAGTGGAAGATTACTTGATAAGAAATGTAGAAATAAGATGCTAGAAATGAATGAAAGCAATTTCAAGCTTTAAAGTGCCTAAATACCCTTAACGGGTCAAAATAAGCATACGAGCGAAAACGGGTTTAAATTGTGTAATAAACCTATGATTAGAACCTAATATGGTAGGTAACATTAATTTGAAGAAGTATATGAGATATAGGAATCAAATAAATACGTTTGTTTGATAAAATGCATAAACGGGCTAAAATTCGGTAAAAAGGTGATGAGTCGAAGGCTTAAAAGTCTAAAAATTTATTTTGTTGGATGTTGGGTTTTAACTCCATTAGATGGAGAATTAAATTACGGTCGCGTAGGAAAAAGAATCGGGTAAAACGGATCAATAACGAAGAAGTTATGGCCGTTTCCGTAAAAACTGGCATAGCTGAACTGAGCTGCAGACCTGCTGGAAAACGGTCTCCCTCGCGTGGCGCGAGGGAGCAACTGTGTTCCTTCGCGTAGCGCGAAAAACCCTGTTTTAGCGAAAAATTTTATTTTAATCAGTTTCGCTTCCCGGACTCGTTTAAATACGTTTTAAGTTACGTATGACTAATCCAACTTATGTTTTATGAGTTTCAGGTATAATTTTAGCACCGGAGGACGATCAAGCACAACGAAGAACCGAACACGATCAAGAAATAAGCTTCCGCACTATGTATCGTTGTTATGTAAAATGACGAACTCACACATAATATGTTGTATAGTTTTTAATTCTGTAAAACGTTTAATGAACCCGTATTTTCAATGTATTTGAAATCATAACTACCCCTTTATTTTCGTAATCTATACGAAAACCGTTAAATAATAATAAGGATGTTACACAGTTGCTTCAGTGGAATCAACAAATGAATCATCTGAAACTGTTGATTCAAATTCGATTAAAGAAGAATAAAAAACAACATCAGGAGCATCTGTTGAGTTAGATGGTAATGAAACCACAGGAGCCCCTGCTGACTGTTCAAAGGAAAACAATTATGATTCTTCAGAACCAAGTGTGTCACAAGATGCTGAGAACAATTCTGCAGCATCAAGTGACACTGTTTGTGAGAAAATTAATGATACTAACCCTGTTGCTTCAAATGCAGACCAAGTAATAATAGAGGATTGGGTTGAGGAGGATGACGTTATTTGTCAAAAAGCTGACAATGTTTGTCCAAAAACATCAAATTTGTCTGCTGATGCTCCTCCTTATGTGAGAAAGGCTGTTTCTGGCCAGCTTTGAGAGGCCCTACAAATAAATATGTGCCTCCAAAGCCAACAGTTAGAAATGAAAATGTTAAATCCAATGAATGTGCTAAATGTTGTAAACAGGGACATAAGAAACAAGGGAAAAAGACTAAACAAACTGCACACAAATCATCCAACCAATTTTATAACTCTTATTCAGCATCAGTTGGATGTAATGGATCGGGATATGCTCCTTACGTGAAAAAGCAAACCTGCTACAACTGTGGCATACCCGGTCACATTGCTAGGAATTGCACACATCGTCCCTACGTACCATACTATACACAACATCAGAAGGTTACACCAAGGGACAAATCTTATTCTAAGCCGATGAAGTTTGAAAAGCCTAAGGCAATGATGAATAAGAGTCCCAAGGTTAAACCATCTGATGGGGACTGGAATGCTGCAAAAACTAAACGAAAACAAGCTTTGAAACCAAAACAAGTTTTGAAAAACAAAAAGGTTGAAAAGCAAATTGTTTTGCCCAAGGCTCCTAAGAAATTAGAGAAGCCTAAACAAGTTTGGAAGACAAAATATAAAGCAGCAACATCACCAGTCCTTGAATCAAAAGGGACAATGTGTTTTAGAGAAGTGTCTTACGTTGATGCTTCAGGAATACATAGGACCACGATGGCCTAGGTACCAATGTCTTACTAATCTCCTTACTTTTCAGGGACAACCAAGGAGGAGCTGTTGACAATCCTTGGATGTTGATAGCGGTTGTTCTAGAGACTTAACGGGTAACATTTCACTGTTGCATAATGTATATTTTTTACAGTTGATATGTTTCATTTTAAGGAGATAAAGGAGGTAAGACAAAATCAGCGAAAAGGTACAAAATTTGAATCTCGTTTTCTAATTCGATATTGATTAGTCTTAAATTTTATGATGGAACGGTTAAACAAAAATGACAAAAAAAATTTCATTTTCTTGTGTGTTTCTCTTTGTACATGCGTTTTCGTTGTTAGGTAAATTTGCGCGTAAGATTTACGCACAAATTTAGGGGGATATCCAGAGATATATGTAAATAGAGAAAATACAAAAACATTCGAAAAAAAAAAACAGAAAAATTAAAAATATTTTGTTGCATATATGGGAAATGAAATAATTTCAGTATGTGGATTAAGGCTGACTCATGTAAGACCAATATTGAAATGGTCTGACTCTAGAGCGATATGTTGGTAGGCTTTATCCTGATGGTTGGATTCTTTGACTGGTTCTGTGCAGAACGCTAATATTATTCTATGACCTCAGGAAAGAACGCCACTTGGAATTAGGACATGGCTATTTGAATGCGTGTGTGATGTCCCGATACACACAATTTCGTTCTAGTTCTGAAATCTTTTATGTCCAACTCGTGTATCTCCTCTGTTTTGCGTGAGCAAAGACCTGGAGGTGCTAGGCAACGTCAGCTTCTGCTGCATCCAGATACATGCTGACCTAGCTGTACGTTGTCGTGCTATAGATCAATTACACCCGAAAGAGGCCCTCTAGTGCCCAAAAGAAACCTAAGAAAAAAAAACCTATATCAAACTGAGAAAACTCATTTGATCTGTACATTATATCCATCTCTGCAAATGATCTATTCTGTTCTTCTCTCAATCAGTGTTGTAAAAGTCGCTAGGCGGTCCCTAGTCGGCTGACTGGGGAGTTGGGAGTAATCGGAGTACTCGGAGAGTACTCGGGGAGTACGCGGACATGGTAACTATAAAGAAAATTAATTGTTATATATTATATATATATATATATATGTTAAAATAAGCATAATTCATGTCAATTGAGTATAATTTAAAATGAAACATGTTTAAAGTTCAAATATTCTGAATACAAGTCCGACTAGTCTGAGTACAAGGTCGAGTAGTCCGAGTACAAGGTCGAGTAGTCCGAGTACAAGGCCGAGTAGGCCGATGTTGACCAATTTTGACCGATTTTGACTAATTAAAAGTCAACAAACCACGTTGACCGCCTAGACCGACTAGGCCGACTCTTTCCGACTACGTCCGACTAGGCCGACTAGGCGCCGAGTTTGACCGAGGCCGACTAATTGAGTCCGCCTAGGAGGAAGTCGCCTCGGAGGGGTTCCGAGGACCAAGTACTCGCCGAGTACTCGGCCTTGGAATCCGACTTTTACAACACTGCTCTCAATCCAGTCCCAGTCAAGGTTTCAGAATTCTAGAACGGGCTTGTGAAATATGTGGTAGGGAAACTGCATGTATGATAGTGTGTTCTGATTAAAATTCCAGGATTTGATTGTGATTGAATTGAGTGTTCATATAAATTAAATTGAAAAACATGATAAATCAGTTGCAGACCGTTACATGAAAAAGGCCTAAGGAGATAAGTTTAAGTGGACAAATATACTGGCAATCACTCGGATCACCCAAAGTAAATTAGTGTTGATAAGTGTAGTCTAGCCTGAAATACTGTGATTTGATCCCATTGCAACTGTAATTGTATAATTAGTTTCTTTGTTTATTTGTGTTTTAGTTTATATTGTTAGTTTTTATAAAATCAAAAATCCAAAAATAGAGTGCTTATTTGTTTTATTAAAATTTAACCGTTCTTGAAGATTTGATTAATCATCATAAATTGAAAGAAATTTGAATTGTGAAATCCGAGTACAAATACTTGGATGTACTAAGTGTTCACGTGGTATTTCCCTCTGTTGCACAAAATTGTTTGCTTATGAATTTCTGAGTTTGTGCAGATAATAATGTTAAATCAAGAAACAGGGGTTGTTGAAGGTTGATATACTGTTGGATGCTAACAAAGCATGAAGCATCACAACAACAAGATGTACCTGAGTCAGAAGAACCAGATACAAGTCATCATCTGACAGTGATAGTGCATTTGAAGAAGTACCTGTGAATCTGCTTGAAAGAGAAGACACTGACAAAGAAAAGAGTTGATAAGAATCCTCCTCTTGCATTCTTTTCAACAAGATTTGAAGCAAAGCTGATCGTAATTGAGAAGAACAAAATGCCCAAGTTTCAGAATGAAGACATGAAGCATCTTCCCACAGAGATATAATGAAGACAACAGTTTGATAAAGACAACATAAACCTAGGGGGATATTGTAAGGCCCTATAATTGTGTAGGTTTACGCTTATCTTTATCAAACACAGTTATAGGCTATTGGGCTTAGTCTTGTAGTGGGTTAGATATTATTAGAATAAGCCATGTGGGCTAATTAGATGTTTTGGGTCGGTTTGGTTAGTAATATCATGCATGTGGGACTGGCCCAATCTGTAACTAGGTCACCCTATGTAACTATAAATAGGGTGAACCTAGTTCATTATGAGGTTAAACATTTTTGAGAGATTCTTCATTATTATTTTCGATTCCTTGTGGGTGTACCAGACGGTTCCCTAGAAACCGTGTGCACTTTGTTTATTCAATCAATTTCTTGTTCTTATCACTTTCATCAGTATTTCGCGCTTTTGAATGTGATTGTAAGGCCCTATAATTGTGTAGGTTTACGCTTATCTTTATTAAACACAGTTATAGTCTATTGGGCTTAGTCTTGTAGTGGGTTAGATATTATTAGAATAAGCCATGTGGGCTAATTAGATGTTTTGGGTCGGTTTGGTTAGTAATATCATGCATGTGGGCCTGGCCCAGTCTGTAACTAGGTCACCCTATGTAACTATAAATAGGGTGAACCTAGTTCATTATGAGGTTAGACATTTTTGAGAGATTCTTCATTATTATTTTCGATTCCTTGTGGGTGTACCAGACGGTTCCCTAGAAACCGTGTGCACTTTGTTTATTCAATCCATTTCTTGTTCTTATCACTTTCATCAGTATTCCGCGCTTTTGATTGTAATTTTGATATCCGGTTAATAGTTTTGGGACTTATAGTAATGCATGCATAAAAAATGTTTACGAATTTATGTTAACATTAAACGTTATTGTTTTTTCATAAAAATGTTTTATATAACAGTAAAGGAAAAGGTTTTGAAATAGTAATTAGGCATAGTAAAGGAAAAGGTTTTGAAATAGTTATTATGCATAGGTTTTAGCATTGTGCTTATGCAAAAGAATGGTGTTGAATAGAGTGATTATGCTAATGGAAACATTTTTGATAGAACGGTTGATTAAAGAGAATGTTATCATAGTGGTTGTGATGGAATGTGACATGATTAAGATTATGTTATGTGGTTGTGATGGAATGTGACATGATTAAGATTATGTTATGGTTTAGAAAGGTATACAACTATTAAAATTTTGCCTGTGTAATAAACTAGTTGATAAACCTTTAGAGCAAAAGAACCTATACAATATGCTAGACAAATGTGAATTTTTTTCTAGTTCATCTAGTCGGATGACATCTCTATAGTAAATGTACCTTTTAGGAAACTGTAATGGCATTGTGAAAGAGCGGATGTTTCACACCCCAAAAACATAGCAGCGGAAAAGCAAACGTGGCGGTGGCGGTGACAGAAGGTTGGTACCCAAAAGTATTTAATGGGCGATGCATCCATGTTTTTCCCCAAAACATAAATCATCCTTTTAAAAACCATGTTTTCCATGAAAACACAAGTAATCCTTTTCAACCAAGTTTTCCACGCAAACACAAATATTCCATTTTAACAATGATTTCGACGAAAACATAACAAATCCTTCTAAAAGCGTGTTGTTCCCCAAAAACGTTTATGTAAAACTGTAAAAAGTGGGGTAGTGAAACTCACATTCGAGAGCGTTTATATTATAGCAACCAATTCCACCAAACAAATTGATCGACACGTCCTAATTCAAATAAAAACAATTTATTGACCAAATAATTTACAATTCCTAAGTTTCACCAAACGTATGATTTTTCACACAATTTATGGTGTCTCAAAACGTCTTTTTTGTTTATGCTGGTATGTATGTATAGGATTAGGATCAAATACAGAGAACTAAATAAATAAGAAGGGTAAGAAAGATTTTAGTCCATTGATTTTACATTTGAAGGTTTAAAATTAGTTTTAGATAAAAGAAAATAGTGGAAGTGCATAAAGGGAATCTTATATTTGTGTTGTTTTCACTTTATCTTGATTCAAGAAATTAAGGAATTAATTAGCTGGCAAAAACTATTGATATGCTAATTAGTTACTAATGCATGTTTATTAATTAGCTGGCAAAAACTATTGAAAAAAGATGAACAAATTAAGACCGTGTCGATGCAGATGGAAGAAACAAATAACACACTTAATCAAGTTTTAGCTCATCTGGCAGACAAATGTTACCAATATGTTCATTATCTGCAGAAAAAATGTGTCAGAAACAAGTAAGTGACTTATTTTATTAGCAAATTAAAACCTTAATAGTTATAAAATGTTAACTATTGTTAGCTATCGTATATTGCAACCTATTTATATAAATTTAACATGTGCATTGCAATTTTAGAACTTGTCCTTGTTTCACCGAATGGTATTATTTGTATTTGCTCACTTGTTGCATTTTGTAGGTAAATTATGTGGACAAACATGTTGGATCAACACATAATGCTAGTGCTACCGTGTCTAAAATAGTGCAGAAAGAAATGGCAACAACGGTAAGTATGATAATTTCATTATTTTTTTTATAATTTCCCATGTAATTGTTCGATATTTCATAACATAATTAATTGAATTGTAGGTAAACTCTATGGACAACAATCCTGGATCAAAGGACAATTCTAATGTTACCACTTCTAACATATCAAGTAAAGTAGTGCAAACAAAAGTCATTCCTCATGTTACCACATCTAAAATGGTGCCAAAAGAAATTATAACAACGGTAACTATTTAAAAATTTCATTTTTTTAATAGCTTTTATATGTGATTGTTGATTTTCTATAACTTGACTAATTAAATGCTTTTTGGAAAATGTGAAAGTCAGAAAAAAAGATGTTTTGTCTACGGATGAGACTTCACTTCTTGAGTCATCATCTCATTTGGAATCACAAGAAAATATACATAATACACATTCAGCAAATGTCCTAGAGGTATGTGTTACGAAATACACATTTCTATTGACCTTAACCTTAAGATGTTGATATAACATAATTTTTTTTTGTAGAAAATCAAGTGTACTTTGTATACTCTAAATTTGAACAATTGTGTGGGATATGGTACAATTCACTTGTCAATGGGAAAACAAAGCATTCATTGTGTTCCACTACAAGATGATTGCTATAAAATTTCTATTGATAGAGTTACAAAAGCACCAGCATTTTTACCAGTAGAATCATGAGAGTTCAAAACAGTTGGGGATGCACTAAATATATACTTTTGTTTCTTGGCCAAAATCACTTGTTAAAACTAGCCAAAAGGTATGTTGTTTATTAATATATGATTAAGATTAATTACTCTAACTATTATATTTGTTTTAATGTTTTTTTTTTTATTTTGCTTCAGGTACCAAATCTATCAAGTATTCAAACACAAAACACTACAAATCAAATGGCAAATAAGCAAAAGATATGTTTCATAACGCTAGATGACATCAAAAAAAAAAAGATAAGGAATAAGAAGAACAGGAAAACACTCTAAACTAGTTCTTACTTTATGTGTACAATCATTTACTTTTTCAACAATGGTAGAAAGTTTTTTATTAAAAGTTTAAATTTTGGTACTTAAATTGAAAGCATTATGCACAACTTTTGGTTTATTATTTTTAAATATTATTTGGTTTTAGGTTTTCTCATGTTTCATGATGTTTTTATTGTACGATAATGGCCACATAAAACCACAATATACATGTGTGACCAAATGTTAGTCATTAGTCACACTTAAAAGGACAACTTCATGTGGCTTTACATAAACATTAGCCACACTATCGTCACTTTATTATTTTGTGTGACAAAATGATAGCAAACGTCATGTAAAAGCAGATTATGTGTGACCAAAGATTAAACATTAGCCATACTTAAAATTATAAATTTTCATGTGGCTTTATATAATCATTAGTCACATCGTCGTTGCTTTGTTAATTTTGGTGTGACGAATTGTTAGCAATTGTCATGTGGAAAAAATATAATGTGTGGCTAAAGGTTATACGATAGATATATCTAAAGTTATAAAATTTCATGTGGCTTTACATAACCATTAGTCACACCATCGACATTTTGTTTATTTTTGTGTGACTGAAATATTTGCAAATGTCATGGATAAAAATATTATGTGTGACTAAAGATAACACAATAGCCACACTTAAAAATAAAACTTCATGTGACTTTACATAACTTTTAGCCACACCATCCTTATTTTGTTTTTTTATATGATGGAATGATAACATCTCTAATGTGCAAAATGAATATTTGTAGCTAAAAGTTAGATGACAGCCACACTTAAAATTATAAAGTTTTATGTGGCTTAACATAATCATTAGCCACTATAGTTAATTTGTTTTTTTATGTGACGTAATGATAGCAAACGTAATGAGAAAAGTAAATTATATGTGACCAAAAGTTAGTCAATAGCCACACTTAAAAGCACAAAACTTCATGTTGCTTTACATAAACATTAGCCACACTATCGTCACTTTATTGTTTTTTGTGTGGCGGAATGATAGCATAAGTCATGTGAAAAAAAAAACAGTGACCAAAGATTAAATAATAGCCATACTTAAAATTACAACTGTGTTACTAAAGGTTAGACAATATTCACATTTAAAATTATAAAGTTGTTTTTTGTATCTAGAAATAGATTTTAGCCACACAACTCATGTGACTAAATAATAGAAACGACCACACTTACAGTGAGTTTATGTGGTCATTACTACCATTTAGTCATACTTAATTAATGAAATGCTTGATTACGACAACTCTTTTTGCCATATATATTTTTTTAATTTGATGTGGCTAAAACAAACTTTAAAGTGACCATATAATAGAAATGACTACATTTACAGTAAATTCATGTGTCTGTTGCTACCCTTTAGCTACACTTAAAATGGTGGTGCCCTTTAGCCACACTTTTAAGTTGATACGGCCACTAAACGTGAATATGGCCGTATGATACCTACGATGATTCGACCTTTGGTCACACTTGAGTTGAAAAAAAAGTGTGGCAAAAGACGTATGGTCACACTTTTTTTGTGTGTCCGTAAGCCTTTTTGACGTAGTGCAAAGATAAGGCGCCGTCATATGGTTCAAGATCATCATGGATGATATAAATGAAACCTCATCCCTATGGATCAAAAAATAATTCTAAACTTCTCTTGTATTTTTTTTTTTTTTTTTTTTTTGTGATCAATTTGCTGTGTGTTCTATATTTCATTAAAACCCCAAGTAACAAATTACAAACAAGTGGTAGGTAAACGGGCAACAAGCTGCGCCGCAACCCCCTTTTGTATTAATTGGAACAAATGGTGCAAGTTAGATGTTGTTAATGTTACTGTATAAGGCTGTATCTCTAATGTATTTTGGTGTTATTCTTGGAAGAGAATTCCTTTCCTATGGTTTGAAATTTCGCTTGCCGTCCCAAAATAAAATACTAGCTTGTCGCTCGGTCTTCCTTAACAATATACATTGTTTTCAGCAATGATTTAAACGTGTTCGACCTCTTCCAATTTACAATTGTTTAAGAGTCGGTATTCCCGTCTTCATCATTGTGAAACATGTGATATTGGTAGAAATAAAAGAACACACTGATCTTTTCTTATATTTCTTTGCTTTTTTAAATATACGGTAATAATCATTTTATAAAAATCTACAATACTTTTTTACCCGATCAAAACATATATTACAACTTAGAAATAACAATCGTTCTTAGTAAATCCTCTACTAATAACAAAGTTATTTGTAATGTCTGCAAAAAAGATGAAATAACAAGAATCTTTTACCTCTGTCACAAATGCTAAACAATTTAATTAATTTAAAGTTTAAACACTAATATATATTACGGATTAGGATCAAATACAAAGGATCCTAATTGTAAGAAGTGTAAGAAGGATTTATAGAGTGACAAGTGTCCAATAAACTAAAAAAACTCACTAAAAAAAAAAAAAAAAAACTTAAACATCCACCACCATCAAAAACCCCCACCCCCACCCCCCACATCACCCACCCAAAAATTTTTTTTTTTTTTTTTTTTTTTTTTTTTTTGCCTGGGGGGTGGGGGTTTAGGTTTTTGGGTGGTGGTGGGGTGGGGGTGGGGGTGGGTGTTTAGGTTTTTGGTGGTGATATAGTGGGTTTAGTTTTAGGTTATTGGACACTAGTCACTCTATAAATCCTTCTTACACTTCTTACAATTAGAAGCCTTTGTAGAATAACTTGACCCTATATATTACTAGAAAACTTTAAAAGGAAATTAAAATGATATCTTACCACAAAAACACCTGTATAACTAACTCTTAGACTATGGGAGGGTAGTCCTCAAAGGATGGTCTGCTACGTAAGCGTCCACGTAAGCGGGTATGAGGATGAGCCTAAAGGGGACGAGCCCTGTACAGAGTAGTCTTATATTATTGAAATTATGTAACGTGATTCACTTTCTAACTTAATTATTGTCGGGTCGTCATCTAAATTTTGAACGTTTTGAGTGCGTAGAACGTGATTTTGGGTCTCCCCACACAGTTTACAGTGTTAAGGTTCAATGTTCATATTGTCATCAATGTGTTTTGTGGCCGAAAAGAATGCACGTACGCCGTTTAAGGTATGTGGAACCCTTGAAATTAATGCATTTCCTACATATTCAAAGGGAATAGTGTCAGGCAACACAACTTGAGGGAACAGTGCCAGGCAGCTTGCCTGACACTTCTCTATTGGACCAGCCCATTTTTAATTTAGTTTTATTCTCAGTTTAAAATTAAGTTTTCATCCTTTGTTCAAAATTACGTTTTTGCCTTCAGCTCAAAATAAAATTATAATTTTGCCCCTAACTTAAAATTACGCTTTTGCCCCTAGCTTAAAATTACGCTTTTGCCCTCGGTTCAAAAACTCACTTTTAATTTTGTTTCCAGTTTAGAATTACGGTTTCGCCCTCCGTTTAAAATTACGTTTTTGCCCACAGTTCAAAATTTGTCTGACACTTCCCTATTGGACCAGCCCAATTTTAAATTAATTTTATTTCCAGTTTAAAATTACGCTTTCGTCCTTTGTTTAAAATTACGTTTTCGCCCCCCACTCAAAATAAAATTATAATTTTGCCGCTAGCTTAAAATCATGTTTTTGCCCTTGGTTCAAAAACTCACTTTTACTTTTGTTCCCATTTTAAAATTACGGTTTCGCCCTCCGTTTAAAATTATGTTTTTGCCCCCAGCTCAAAATAAAATGTTGTTTTTTCCTCTAGCGCAAAATTACGATTCTACCCTCAGCTCAAATTTACGCTTTTGCCCACCGTTCAAAATGAATTTATGTTTTTCCCCTAGCTCAAAATTATGATTTTGCTCTTAGTTTAAAAATATGATTTCGCCTGCAGTTCAAAATATAACTACGATTTTGCCCTCTGTACAGACATACATGTTATAAGAGAGAAATATTCGGCTTATTGCCCCGCAACGCGGGCGGGGCAAAAACTAGTTGTATGACATTTGTGGTGTAGGTTATCTGGCACGTGGGACCCTTGAAATCAATGCATGGCATATGATGTCGAACATGTTTTGTCCTCATTTTGTGTGAAACACGTGAAATTAGTTGTTACATAAAAACGAATTAATATTTAATAGTATTTCATGGTTTCTTATATTTTTCAGAGTCAAATGTCATTTTATCAACATCGGATCTAGAAATTTTTTTCCAGTTGATTTGTTTTGGTAGACTTTTACTAAATTTTTCCATCTCACTATTTTTTTCTATTTTTTTCATATTGAGTGGATTCATGTGAAACCACAAAACAAGGCTGGATCCGTCACTGATTTTAGTTCTTGTGGTTTGAGTCATTTTGTTAGTTTAGTCCAAATGTTTTATTTTTTGCCTGTGGGTTCAAAAAGGTTTCCCTGTTGCCATTTTAGTTCACTAGGTTAACTTCATCTGTTATTCTGTTAACGAGAAAGGCAATTCAGTCATTTTATATGTAATTCTGTTAACTAGAAGGGGAATTCAGCCATATAAAATGACCGAATTGCCCTTCTCGTTAACAGAAAAAATGGATGAAGTCAACCCAGTGGACTGAAATGGCAACGGCGAAATCTTTTTAAACACACATGCGAAAAATGAAACATTTGGACCAACAGATAAAATGGTCGAAAACACAAGGACTAAAATGGCATTTAACTCTATTTTTTAAAATAGTTTTTGAACTTCTATAAACGTGTTAAGCTTTATTTGTTTACACGCACGAACTTTGTAGTGATTACTAAAGAATTATGTTGATTGCTGAAATTATTGATGTGCCTTGCTTCTATATGATTGCATAATCTTAGATTATAAATTATTAAGTTAATAATAATCATCTGAGCGACGACCATATCAAAGAAACAACTAGCTAGAAGATATAAATCAACTCGTTTTGTGTTTATTCCCTTTTTACATCTAGGGGAAGTGTTAACCATTTGTAGTAAGTCGAGTCTGTTGCACGGAGTGGAGGTAGTGATAGTGCTCCATGTGACTAACCAACTCCAAATCTTTGGCGAAAACCTGCAAACAAAAAAAATATATCCATTCTTGAAATATGAAAATTCATTTTAGTTTTCTTTCCCTAAAAATATTATCATATCTTTATTTTTATATAATGCTAGGTTTTTATTTGTTATAACTTTTTCACATATGTAAGTTAAATAATTTTTTATTCTAAAAGCGTACTTTAGTAACTTGTGATGACCAAGAAAATAAAAAGTACAAATTTCAAATTAAAAGACAGGCTAATATAATTTAGTTAGGTGGGAACTACCACCCAGACCATTTACCCAAAGGCTAGACGGTGTGGGGTTCGGCCTGGCCTCGGTCTGGTCCGGCGACGTCCCAAACACCTTTCCCCCTAGCGTCGTCCTCATCGTCGCCCACAGGATGACTGAGACGCTCATGTCAACACAAAAAAATATGATCGTTGGGGGCTTTTTACCGTTAAAAAATAATAATAATAATAATTTAATTTACCTTTTCAAAAACTAACGGCTGTTTCAAAAAAACCCGAAAAACATCAAACTTTTTTATAAATACAACCCAAATACCCTATTTTTTACCAACTTCAACCCCATCTCTCTCTCTCAACTTTTTATAAACTCTTCTACTTTTTAATAAACATTCTTCTACTTTTTACGATGGATCCATACAACCCGAACAACCCAAATCCAAACCAGAACGTTTTTCGGTGCCCGCGTACTATCCTACAATGGAACTGAACGTTTTCTCGCAATTTTCTGTCAACGCTTTTGCGGGTTTTCAAGAATCTCCGAACGCTTTTTCGAATATGCAACAAATGCAATCGTTACAAAACTTGAAGATGCGAAACCCGTTCAACATGCAAGCTGATATCTTCGAAGTGGCGAAAGATGAATCCGATCGTGAACCGGTTTGCGGCGATATATAATAATTTATATACAAGTCATCATCGTAGTGGGATGAGCGACGAAGATGTTTTCAAAGCGGCGATGGATAAATACGAATCGAACCATAAATCCGCTTTCCCGCACATTCGGGCTTGGGAAGTTTTACGAACGTCCAATAAGTGGGCGCCGGTTCCAAATGAGGTTCAGATGGCTAAACGACAAAAAACCTTGGAGACCGGTAGTTTTAGTGCACAAAAAAACCGTACTCGGAACAAGACCCAGTAAAAATAACTTGGAACCGGTTTTTTTAATACCAGGGTATTTTATACCCGAAACCAAAACCAACCATACCCGTAGGGTATAGATAGTATGCATTTGATCTCAATACCTGGAACCGGAACTGAAACTGATCATATCCGATTAATACCCGAAACCGAACAAGAACCGAAACCTATTATACCTGACTATACCTGATACATGTTTCTAACTAGTGGATTTCCCACGCGTTGCACGGGATTTGGGCCAATGTTATTGGTCTCATATTGACATTCACTCACTATATCATCAGAGAAAACCAAAAAAAAAAGATCATAAAAAATAAATCGATTATATTTGACCTTTACGATTTCAATTAAACATTTTATCGAGGTGAGTAAATATTATATTAATCAAGTATCTTTTTTTATGTAAATTAACTAGGATTATGCGCCGTCCGCGTTGCAGGGTGCTAAACCGAATATTTTTTAGTTTCATAACATGTACGTCTTTATTTCGGTTAGTTATACATGCTACTTATAACACGGTCTCAAAAAAGATACATCGAGTCAACCAATCAAACAAAAACACTACCATAGTTATGATAAAAAATAACTAAAACGATGACAATAGTGTAATTTAGAGTTGGGGGCAAAACAATAATTTGTCAGGACCAATTAGCGAGTGGTAGGCAGCTGTTTCGCACGAATAAAAACTAAACTGAGTCAACAAAGTAAAATAAAACACTACCATAGTTTTGCGGAAAAAAAACGATGGCAAGATTGCAATTTTTAGTTGGGGTAAATTCGTAATTTTAAAATGGAAATCATATTCTGAACCGAGGGCAAAACCATTTTTTTAATCGTAGTTTTTTAACTGAGTGCAAAATCGTAATTTTTAGCTGTGGGAAAAACAAAAAAGTTTATTTTTAACTGGGGCGAAATCGTAATTTTAAACAGGGGCTAAACCAAAATTATATTTTAAACCGGGGCCAAAATCGTAATTTTAAACTTAGGATAAATTTGTAATTTGACAAGACCTATAAATAACTATTATATGAAAAAAAAAAAAAAAAAAAAAAGGTGGCCGTCACTTTTGCCAACCGCATAACACAACTATTTCCGCTGAACACTTTCTTTTATATGTATAATATCTTTCCTTGCAATATAAAAATTCGTATATACTACCAACGATGATGTACAACACCTTTCATATCATTGTTTTGACGTTATCGATTATAGATTAATCTTAAATATTTATGCATTTAGTGAATATTAAATAAATGATTTATCTTTCAACCTTAAAATAAAACACTACTTTAAAATGATATTAATGGTGAGAACGCCATGACCTCACAATCACCTAGCCGTCGTCACCACATCACAACAACCTAACATACACCACACACCACTAATCGGACCTCATCGCAAAAGAAACTGGCCACCGGGTTTCGTTTATAATTGAGTAGGGGCGCTCTACTAGTGATGGTTTTTCATCACTCACA
Organism: Helianthus tuberosus; assembly: GCA_030545235.1. Taxonomy (NCBI): domain Eukaryota; kingdom Viridiplantae; phylum Streptophyta; class Magnoliopsida; order Asterales; family Asteraceae; genus Helianthus; species Helianthus tuberosus. The sequence goes on along the minus strand of JARYGA010059872.1, from coordinate 85,834 downwards.
ACACTTAATCATTGTCCGCCACGTCATTGAGCTTGATTCTATCACTAGTGATGGTTTTTACTACGGGTGTCCATCACTAGTGATGTTTTTTTTTATTTTTTAAATTATAAATTAACAATAACAATTTCATCGAACCCGAACCTCGTTTGCTTGAACGTCGTCTTGCAACCGAAATCTCATCGGCTCGCCAAGATTAGCTCGAACCTTTGGCCGTACGGGTTTTTACTTCGAACCCGAACCTCATTTGCTTGAACCTTCCATTTTGGGTTGAAAGATTGTATTTTTATGTGTTTGAATGATTGTATTTTTTGGGTGGAAAGATTGATTTTTTTTATGTGTGAGATTGTATTGTGTATATATATAGCATACAGAAGGTTTTTTATAAAAAAAAAAAAATCCTCCAACGATCATATTCCTCTCAAACGGTCATCATCAACGGTCATAAATTCGATTTTCAACGCGTGATAACGACCACGCGTTACAAAGTCCACGCGTGGAAAATGGGGGCGGCGCCGCGGCGGCGTTTCACGTTGTAAAACGCGTGGATGATGGGTGATCACGGGGCGCCCCGACCCCCCTAAGAGTTGAAGTTTACTCCTTTTGCGTCTGACTGGTTGTATTAATCACGCAAACTTTTCCTCACTGTCGAGACCAACATTACTCCATCTTTCTCCGTCTAAATGTACGATACAGGGCTAAGAGCAGACCTGTAATTTGCTGATTGAACGAAGGGCATACGGCAATTTTGTTTGTGAATACCAAGAGCGAAATAGTAATTTCCGCCAGACGTCGTTACCTTTGATTGTTCTTCGTTATGTTAAAAATAAAAATAGATATAGAATATCTATCTTTTAAATTTATGTTATTTTTTCCTTGGAATTCATTATGAATTCCATTAAAATATAACAAATTTATGTTAATGCATTTATTTTAATTTTTTACATAATAAAATGCATATTTAATAATAAAAAAACAAAATGCATATTTAATAATTTAATAATAAAAAAAAACAAAAAGATGAGAACATAGGATAATAAAAACGCAAGAGTATTAAAAAAAACCTGAAAATAGGGTACTAAAAACTCGAAAATAGGGTATTTTGATACCCGGTTTCTTAAGAACCTGAACCAAACCCTACCCGTAACCGGGCACATAGGGTATGGTTTTTTTGGTCAAATAACCGAAACCAAACTGGTTATAGCAATAACCGGTTCCAACCTTTAAAACGAGAAACCGAAACCAATTTCATAACTGGATGGTGCACCTCTAATTGGGTCAGGTGTGATGGAAATTTTGTGTGATGATTGAGATGAGTGCGCCATGTGCCCTTTAGCGATCATTTCATGGATCCACTTTGATAACCGCATGTTTGAGAAATAATGCACATCGGCCCAAAAGATTTATGGTTCAGTACATAATTGAGTTTTCGCTCATTCTTGCCGTGTTACACTTTTTTTAAAACTCTAAAGCTGGTTACTTTTTTTTTAAATAAACAAATTATTTAAAACAGAGACGATTACAGACTAATGACAGGTAGACGAGCAACAAGTTGCACCACTATCCCCTTCTGAATAGCAAACCCTACCCTGCTAAACACAAAATTCTGTTTCTTAACATGCGCGGTGTTAGCTTATGCTATCGAGTTGAGCTTGACTAAACTTGTTTACAGCCTTACACTAGTATCAAGACCAAATGACATCTGGTAATTTTCTCTTCAACTTCTACATTCAAACCTAACGGTACACCATAATCGCGTCCAAAATTTTGAGATCTAGTCGATATACCAACCTTTGAATTTGTGTTATTTATGTCCGAAACTGATACACATTTTGCATGTGTTGTCTCGTTTCTTTACCATAATCAGGTTTGCTAACCAAGTTTGGCATTTGACGATACACCTTTTGTTTTGAACCTTTATATAGATTTAGCAACCTGCGATGTTAACCGAAGGAGATTGGTGATTTGTAAGTAGAAAGTTCGATTAGATACCCCCAAAAAGCCTTGCGCGTGTCGGTGATGAAGAGTGAAATAGACAATAATTAAACCAAAAAAAAAACGTTTGCGTAGCCAGGAGCGCATGTTGAACCGAATTTGGAAAGTGACAAGATGTATGTTTGAAAAGATTCCAGACAATTTCACTATAGGGTTTAGGGTTTTGCAGTCTACATGCCATACAAGCATATAAACTCAAATATTGAAGGTCTTCAATATTGAAGATCTCGAAGACGTGCTTGGAGATCCTATTATCCAAATTAAATGTCGGAATTTGATCTAAGTCGTCGATGAGATACGTCAAATTTGACTGTTCACGACAGAAATACAGATTTGTTTCATTAAGCCACATGCCTTATAAGAGTCCCCTACTTACTATCCGATCTGTTCCGTAAAATCAATTTGTGGATCTTACCTGACCTGTTATCCAATTCAACCTCAAAACTATAAAGCTTGAGCATGTATACCGATCAACCCGACAACAAAACGATAGACCTGAGCAAGTCAAACGTCTTACTTTAACCCAAACCCATATGGCATGTAAACAGAACCCACAAAATTGAAAGAAAGAATATTGATCAAAGTAAATAGAAAACCAGAACTCAAAACATGCAATGTGCAGTTGCAATCCATTGCAGCACCAACTATCTGTTTTTCGTCAGTCGTCACATCAGATTATAAAGACGGTATGCACACGATTCGTATCGAATAGTTGACAGAATAAACCCCGTTGCATGATTATGTTAAAACCGCCATCTCGATATGATACAGAAAATCCTTCAGAATTAACCCTGTCGCATGATTCCGTCTCACGTGTACCTTTTCAGTCGATCAGGTTCAAAAAAATCTCAAAAATCTAGAATTTATGATATAAATCCACTAAAAAGTGACCCAGATAAAAGCAACTGTTATGATCCATGGTTTCTTATTTAAAATCTCGAAATAAAACGGTACACATTTCCAAACTCGTCTACCAATCCACAGTAAAAATTATAAGGGTCATGTCGGCACCACATATTCATACATAACGAGTCTTATTGAAGTAAACTTGAAAAATCCACTTAATCTTACAACCTGCCCATCTCAGTACGGATTTAGTGAACCCAAAACTCTACTGATTTAAGCCTCTAAATCACTCGGGTTATCGGCTTGTTTTCTCTGTGATAATATTTACCTATGTAAGGTAACACTGATAATTATTTTTTGTTCTTTGGTGGACCAAAAGCTCACCTCAGTAGTATGAGTCGGACACCCTGCCACCCGCATAACCATCTGTCACACGATGGTTAGAGTATCCGGGTGAATACGACCCTGCACGCATCTGAAAAACATTTGGATAATGTTAATATAATACAAAGAGAAAAAGAGAACAAAGAGAAAAATGCCCGGATAGTCCCTGTGGTTTGACCAAATTTTACCTTTAGCCCCCCAACTTTCTAATATTACACTCTTGTTCCCTGTGGTTTGACATGTTGTTACTCGAATAGTCCTTGAAGCGGATGGAGGTTAGTTTTCTCCGTTAAATGGGTGTGAAATGACAAAATTACCCTTATGAATAAAAATATAATAACTAAAAATATACTAATGCCTGAGTTTTGCTTGAATCAAGAACAGACAAAAACCTGAACGCCTTACTGTTTAAATAGATTATTCTATTTTTATATTAAGGGGTAAATTTGTCATTTCACACTCACTCAACTGAGAAAACTAACCTCCATCCGATTCAGGGACTATCCGAGTAACAACTAGCCAAACCACAGGGAACAAGAGTGTAATTTTAGAAAGTTGGGGCTAAAGGTGAAATTTGGTCAAACCACAGGGACTATCCGGGCATTATTCTTAAAAACAAAATACTAAAAGAAAACAAAAAAGATGTAACAAAATAAAGATATTAATCAAGCTAAGAGAAAATGGAATTTACTTCTGATCGTGAAGGAATGTAGTCCCGCGACTCGCGTTCTCTTCCATATCTAGAGTACATCTCTTCTGGATCCTCGTTGGCAATATCTACCGGATGAATTTTTAATATTTAAGAAACAAAATCAAAATATTAATAAAGGTTACAAATTATTATACCTCTTCTGTAGCCTACATTTGAGGCATTTTTATCATAAATTCCATGAGAATGCCCTGCAGAATTCTGATTACGGGACCCACGTGACAGCCTGACAATAAATTACATTAAAAGAAAATATGAATCGATTTATTTAGGATTTATTACAATTTTCTAAAAATAAAAACCTTGCATTATAGATTGAAAACAAGGTGTACCTTGATGGTTCAGTTCCATACATCCTGTCATTGTATACCAAATCGGAACTATTGGCGTAATCAAAATCTGGCCTTGATTGCCTCCGGGATGATTCTGTGTAACGAGGATGGTGTTCCTCCTAGATTAACGCATAATTAATGAGTTAGATATTATTACAAAAAACTATATATTGCGAAAATAATTGATGACTTACAATCGATGAGTAAGGTCGTTTTAAGGCAGAAGATGAACCAAAATTACGGCCACCGCCATCATTGTATCGTGATGGATGGTCAACATACATGTATCTACCACCAGCGTCGTCATCATCATCATCATAAGCACGCCGACCATGACCACGAGAAATAGTTCTTGAAGAATCGTCAATGTAATTAGCTCCACGTGAAGAGTAAGAATCTCTATAAACCGGCCACTCATTTGAAGACATTCCCGCATTTTGCCTCACGTACTCTGTTTTAAAACCGCTCCTTTCATAAACTGGATAACCAAAACATAACTATAAGTATTTTATTTTTATTCAAGAAAATGGGTAGAAGGTAAATAGCTGCCCTTAAATGTATGTTTAACGCATAAAACCTAAATTTTATTAAGAGTAAAGGACACGGATGGTCCCTGTGGTTTGTACTTTGTAACATATTCAGCCCCTAACTTGGACATGTTAAAACCTTTAGATTTGTTTGCGATGGACTAAATATGTTACAAAATGCAAACCACAGGGACCATCCATGTACTTTTGAAAAGCTAGGGGCCAAATCCAAAATTTTGGTTAAGCACAGGGACCATCCATGTACTTTACTCTTTCTTTTATTAAGAAAATAGATTTAACTAAATATTTATAAAAAGGTTAGAAATGTGGACAAAAACTCTTTTGGGACAAAAGGGTATAAAAAATTGGACAAAAACTGTTTCTCGGGTCGAAAGGACCCAACCCGTATGAAAATTACCCTTTTCTTGCCTGACCCGCCTGTCTGAACACTACTTACCTGGAGATCTTCGTTTTAAAGACCGGTCCGTAGAGGTATAAGGTCGTTTGCTAGCAGTTCTATCAGAGACAGAGACATCATATTCTCGATGGTCTCTAGAATCATATGACCTTCTACGGCCCGTTTCATATGGACTACGGTCCCGAACGGTTCTTCTAGACCTATCTGAGAGCCTATGAGTATCCATACGGTTTGAACTGGGCACCCAAGAGCTCTTATAACCGCCGTAACTATCGGCTCCAACAGTGTAACCACCACGGGCATATTTAGCCGATTTACCTCTCTGGCGTGGCCTAGATAGCCTTGCTCGAACTTTCACCTATAAGGATATTAAAAAAATGACTTCATAGGAATATAATTAATATACCACCACCACATAGAATGAGATATTTAGGACTTCCCAAAATAGAAATTTAATCGACAAAATAATTTATCGAATGAAAACCTGGAGGTTGTTATAATTATAAATAATTGATGTGTTAATTATAATTAAAACTGAAATATAGTTCCATAACAATCTAAAGTTTTTAATAACCGATTTGAGAGCTATTATGTACTAAAAATGGACTTTGAGCGACTTTCAACCCATACGACTCATTCCCCTTGAAGCAAATTTTTTTATTTGTCCCATTCAAGGTCAACCACAACCAAAAAAAGACACAGATAAAACGATCACCTTTTTGTTTCTGAAAACAAGCTCCGAATCATTGATACCGTCAACACAAGATACCGCAGCTTCATGTGTGCTAAATGTTATAAAACCAAAATCATCCCGTTTAGCAGCAGGCATATTTCTAGCAAGTTCAACCTTCTCAATTTTCCCAAACTGCCGCAGATGATCCTTTATAATATCCTCCTCCCAAGAAGGAGGCAAACCGTCAACAAATACGGTTCGCACCTGCATTTTCGATTTTCCATATATGTCATATATTATTTTTTTTTAAAAGGTATCTATCAAAACACGATGATGAAAAGAGTAACGTATACTTGTGCCATAATCTCATCATCAGGTTCAATAAAGGTGTCGGCAAAAGCAACCCTAGCCGTCCGATCGGTTCCGAATATTACATCCCGTTTCTGCAGACGTCTACAAGCTTCCAATGCGTCTGCTCTAGTTGGGAAATCTAGAAACGCGAATCCCCTATTCAGACCTTCGCTTTTAGCATCTTCAACTAATGTCAACTCTTCAAACTTATCTATACCGTAACGTACTAACTCTTCCTTCAACTGAAAAATTTTAAACGAAATCAGTTATCATGATTCAAAAGCATAACAGAGAACACGATTGAATATTTATATTGAATATTTATAGTAGACGAAACATACCATATCCTTTGACCATGTCTTGCAGATATTACCAACAAATAATGTATCGCTATCTTGACTTGGAGCGACTCCGCATTGCTTTCCTTTAATCTAGAGATTGTTAATCATGTTATCATCATTTTCTACGTGTCTACGTTATTTACAAGAAAAAAAAAACTATATAAAAAATAAAAAAAGAATACCGTTGGACGCTTGAAATCATTTAAAGCACGCCTTGCTTGCTCAACAGTCGCAAAGCGTATGAAAGCGAAACCTTTGTTTTTGTTTGTCATAGGATTCATCAAAAGCCTAACTTCGGTAATGTCACCAACTTGACTAAAAACTTCCCTAAGATCTACTTCAGTCGTATCGCGATCTAGCCCACCAACAAATACTTCTAACTCTTTCTTCTTTTGTCTCTCTCTAACTACATCGTGTCTTTCTTTCTTGTAAGCGTCTTGATCAAATCCATGTTCATCGTACAAATTATCCTCACTTAATTCATGTTCTTCAAGCTTCCCTTCTTCATGCTCGTTTATATATTCTCTTTCGAACCTCTCATCTTCGTAAGATGGATTTTTGTAATCACTCTCCAGCCTCTCCTGTTTTTCTGCCGCGTATTCCTCATCTTCCTTCTCGTCTGATACGTTGAAACAACAAAATTACATTCAAGTACATGTAAATACACCCGTTTTCCTCTTTAAAAATATTTAATTTCATGTATCCAACAAAATTTCTTGTATAAAAGACTATGAAATACATCATCTTTTTCAATCAAACATATTTCATTTCATGTATCTAAAAAAACTTCTTGTATAAATGACTATGAAACAACATAATCTTTTTTCTAATTAAGTATATTTAATTTCATTTATCTAATTCTTTTATAAATAACTATTTATAAACAACATCCTTTTCAATTCAAGAAATTCAAAAGGCAAGATCCAAAATCTCAAAACGAAACCAACCTAAGGAGTCTTTTCAAAAGTAAAAATCAACAAAAAAATAAAAATAAAAAACTCTTTCAAAATATTTAATTTCATGTATTTAACAAAATTTCTTGTATAAACAACAATAAAAAAAACATCATCTTTTTCAATTCAAGAAACTCAACATCAAGATTTAAAATCTTGAAAAGAAACCAACCTAAAGACTCTTTTCAAAAGCAAAACTCAAACAACAACAACAACAAAAAATTTATTTTCAAGAAAAACCAAACAAAAAAAAAAAACACCCTCCACACATTTACACATCCTTATACAATCATCAACATCAAATCAAAATTCTGTTAATTTTTTTCTTTACATTTCACCTGATAAACCAAAACATCATAATCCACAACAACTCAAAAATCAAGCATTTAATCAACAAAATCAAACCCAAAATCATAAAACTGAATCAAATTCCAAACCCAACATCAAAATTCAATCTTGTAAATTGAATTCCAACATAATTCAATCAATTAGGGTTTGAACTAAATTAAAAACAAACAAACAAAAACAATAAAATTAAATAAGAATAATAAATTGGATACGAAGAGTACCAGTAGGGTCTTCAACTCTGTGAAGAAGACGCTTTTTGAAGGGGGTCATGGAAGATGATGGTGGCGGCGACAGTGGCGGCGGTTGCGGTTGCTGTTGCATTAATTTGGGGAAATTAAGGTGGGTGGATTATGATAAAGAAAGATGTTTTGGGGAAGTATTATTGAATTGGGTTGAATTGAATTGAATCTAATAGGGGAAAAATCAATGATTCGGGGGTGTGAATAGTGTTGTATGGAGAGAGAAAAACAAAGGTGAGTGAGAGTCGTTTGATGGTTGACGATTGACTCGTAAACACTTTTGGGTTAAACGACGTCGTCATGAAGTCATCATACTTCAAGTTTAAGGTTACTAGCCACATGATGTACTAGTGGTTATTAAAAGCTAATTATCTCTCTATCAAGTGGTGGAAGGCATACATTTTTCTTGAGAGATGCAAGCTCAACTCTCACTTGGTACAGGGTGAGGCATTGGTGGGCAATCACAGGAGACCCGGCCACCGAGGAAACATGGGTTCGATCCTTGAGTCAAAAGGTTTTACCGGTAATTTTATCATCGTGTCTACGGACGGGTGGATTACCGGGTTTTCCCCAGAATTGGTGGTGGACTCGGGTTACTCTTAGAGTACTCGGTTTGGTCCAGTGGGTGCCCCGAGAGTAATCGGGATTGATTCTGTTAGCCGTTAAAAAAAAGTAGTTGTTACTAAAATATACAGTTTTGATTTAATCTTTATCTTTATTATAAATAAATAAGTAAATGTGATACTGAAGGGGTATTGTCCCAAAAAGCCGCGCAGACCAATCAGGTCGCGCGCTAAACCATACTCCTTATACATTAATCTGACTAATCTACAAACCACGCGCGGGCTATTTAGACAAAGCCTAAGCCGCGTGCGAGGACCAAGCAAGATTTAAGATCAGATTCAACACTTAACATCTTGAATGAAAACCCTCAATCCCTAAACCTTGCGCCGGCTGGTTGGGTACACACCAGAGGCCACGAAAGGGTAGCGGCGCAGGTACATTCCAGGAAGCATGAAAGGTACGAGTGGTAGAAGTGCAAGCCAATCAGGGTCCAACAAGCTGTATTCTATCGTGCTCCACGATTAGCAATCGTGCAGGAGACAAAAAGTACACAAGGACGCCTACGTGGCACCAATCAACGGGCGGCGAAAACTGCCCCATGATCTCCACTCACCTGCTGATGTCAGTGAGATAACAAGGACGACAACCCGGACACGTGGCTCCAATCAAGGTGCGCCAGCACCGAAGATCTTCTAGAAGACACTAACGGTTGTCACCACAGGGACAAGTCGGATATTCCTTGTCGTCGTCTTCAGGCCCAAGGCCCATCAGCCCATCTCCTTCTACACTACTCTGGCTATAAATAAGGTCCTTCATACACAGGTTAAACCATTATGTTCTCTATTCTCACTCTTAACACACATTTATTTCCTCAAAACAGTTACTTATTCTCACGCCGGAGAGTGGTTAAGAGGGAAACCCCCATATTCCCCTCTTAACGAGCTTAACGAGGTGTTATTGTTTTGCAGGAAGGATCACATTCGAGCTCAGGAAGAATTAAGAAGATTAACCCTCATGTTTGAAACATAAACCCAACTAAATAACCTAAAATTAGTTTCGTGTTTCTTCATTGGCGCCCACCGATTTTTACAATCATTTCATCTTCTTCTTTCTTAGCTTTTTTCTATTCTCTCGATCATGGTTGGTCAGGGAATCCCGGACTTCGGTTTCGGTACTCACTCTCGAGTAGGAATGGGGGAGGACAACTCGCACGTCCAACTTCATCCTACTGACAAGTTAGCCGAGGGCGAAGGAACAAGCACTGGGGGACCCCGCACGAGTATCACTTGCATCACTCAAACGGGTACCCTAGCAAGTAACGTAGCTGGTCCGTCAAACCCAGCTCCAAACCCAGACATTTCGGCGTTATTAGGGTTACCAGAAGGCGAAACCTTAGCCTCTTGGTATGCCAAACAGATCGCTACCATAAATGCTGCTTACCAGTCGTTAAGTGCTCAGCAAGAAATTCTGCAAGCAGAACCATCTTTGGTTACACCTCCGGGTCCAACACAAGGGGTGCGCCAGACACCCCCTCAGCAAAACCTACAAGGGCAAGTCAGCAGACCTCCTCCCCAAAGAAGACTGAGCGTGCATGACACGCGCAACATATACGGGGAGACAGGCAGTTACTATGACCATCCGTCTAACGCCTAACATAGGCGCCCAGTTCATAGCCGGCTGGGGTCGCGCAACATAAACAATGAGTGGGACGACACAGATGTAGATGGCCCTACTTGGCAAGAAGACGAAGGTTCGTCAGTTTTTAACCGCTTGCAAAGGAATCATGATTCATACAGACCAAGGTCGCGCGCCGTCTACAATGAAGCAGCAGAACATGATTTTAGTCTTGTCTACAGACCAGCAGAAGCCGCTGAAAACTTGAAGTTTATCTGGAGCATCGCTCTAGCTCCGCTTGAAAAAGCGAAGCTACCACAAACTGTGGGAAAGTTCAATGGTCTTACTGACCCAGATGATCATGTACGGGTATTCACAAGTGTTGGTGTTTTAGGACAATGGACCATGCCAATGTGGTGCCATCTTTTCGTCCAAACCTTCACAGGGGCTGCTCGCACGTGGTTCGACAGCCTCCCACCTGGAAGAATCAAGTCATGGATCGACTTCAGAGATCAATTCGTAACCCATTTTAGCCAGCAACGACGCTATCAGCGTGATACGTCCGAAGTAACAGATATCTGGCGCAGAGAAAATGAGGGGTTAGAAGATTTCATCACTCGTTTTAACAAAGAGTGTCTTGAAATCGAAGGTGTTAGTGAAGATTTGATGTGTGCCCACTTCAAAAAGGTCATCCGTTGTGATAGTCTGATCAGGACTATCACATGCAAAGACGGTATGCCAAAAGAATGGGACAAACTCGTGGCGGCAGCAAAGATCGTTGCGCAGACTGAAGAATCATTGGCAGGAGGCAAGAACTCTTATTCTGAAGATCGTTTTTCAAGAGGCAACTCGCGCGACTATGGCAAGTGCAACAAAAACAGAAATCCTGGATGGAAGGCAGGACAATCCAGCGGTTATGAGGAGAGGCCTCACTTCAAAGAGGACGCGCGGGATACAATTGACAGAATCAGCTACCATAAAGCGGTCAAGAATGAAAACCGAGAAAAACACTGGATTGCGCTCATTAAAACACCTAAAGAGGTGCTCATGACAGAGAACCATGACTTTAAAGCACCAAAACCTATGACGAACAAGAAAGGGCAAGACCCGAATCTTTACTGCGATTTTCATAAAGATACAGGTCATTTGACAGATGACTGTATCAGTCTAAGGCAAGAGATCGAGAAGGCGTTGAAGAGCGGCAAGTTAAGCCATCTGGTTAAGAACGTGCGCAAGGAAATGCCCAAGATTCAAAGGAACGATGATGGAAATCAGAAGAAGGTTAGGCGCCTAGAAACTCACATGGTCAATGGACCGAGGCACAACGCGAGAAACATGGGCAAGCACCCATTTGAACCAGCATGGCAGGAACAAGTCATCTTTCCAGTAGTGCGCGGGGGACCACGCGCCACGTGCCCCGTTGTCATTACCGGCATCATAGGCCACTATGTAACATAGTACGTCTTCATTGATCCAGGGAGCACAACTGACATTATCTATGAACAATGTTTCAACCAATTCGATCCAGAAGACAAAGCGCGCCTCGAGCCTGTTTATTATCCTCTATCCGGATTTTGCAATGAGACAGTCTTCCCATTGGGCCAGATCAGCTTCCCCGTCACGCTGTCTGACAGGAAGCATTCAAGAACTACGAATGTTAATTTCATGGTAATGCCGGTTAAGTCAAGACATGACGTTCTAATTGGCAGAGAAACCCAGGGAGAAATGAATATGGTAACTTCCATGCCCCATTCAGCCATTGGCTTCCCAACTGAAACGGGGGTGGCAATTATTTACTCAAAGAAAGAGGTGATGGCGGCAGAGGATGTGCGCCCAGTCAAAGCAACTAAGGTCTCACCAAATGAATCAGAGAAGTGGGTCTTGAACCGCAAGTACCCCGAACAAACGGTGACGATTGGCCATGCAATTTCACCAAGTATCAGAACGCACCTCAAACAACTGCTGTTCAGAAACATGGACATCTTCGCCTAGACCCCGTTTGACATGACGGGCGTCCCGCACGACACCACAGAGCATTGTTTGAACACATATCCATCTGTCGAGCCCAAGGTCCAGAGAAAGCGCAGTCTTAGATCGGACAAGACAAAAGCTATGAATGAGCAGGTTTATGAATTACTCAAAGCGGGCATATTAAGAGAAGTGCGCTATCAAAGCTGGGTTGCAAACCCTGTAATGGTCGAGAAGTCTACGGGTGGATGGCGCATGTATGTTGATTACACGGATCTCAACAAGGCATGTCCAAAAGATTGCTACTCATTGCCTGAGATCGATAAGAAGATAGACTCTCTCACACCGTTCAGGTGGAAGTGTTTTTTAGATTGCTATAAAGGATATCATCAAGTCCAGATGAAGCTGGAGGATGAAGACAAAACCGCCTTTCGCACTGATATTGGTATCTTTTGCTACACGAAGATGCCCTTCGGGCTTAAAAATGCTGGCGCAACTTACCAGCGGTTGATGGACAAAACGTTTGGTGATGATATCGGAAAGCACATTGAAGTGTACATTGATGATCTGGTAATCAAAAGTCCTGAAGAGGACCAGATGTTGAAGGACATAGAGAAGACGTTCAATTCTCTACGAAGTGTAAACATGAAGCTGAATCCAGCGAAATGTTCTTTTGGTATGGAGGAAGGCAAGTTTCTGGGTTTTGTGGTTATAAACGGAGGTTTCAAAGTTAACCCCGAAAAGGTTCAAGCCATTGAGCGGATGCCATCACTGCGCACGATCAAAGAAATGCAAAGATTAGCCGGCTGCTTAGCCGCACTCAATCGTTTTTTGTCAAATCATGTGGCGAAATCTTATCCTTTCGTCAGTATTTTGACCAACTGTGTAAAAAAGCAAGAGTTTAAATGGACACCAGAGGCGGAAACAACTTTCTAGCAGATGAAAGTGTGTTTCATCAGGCTTCCTACCTTGACAGCTCCATTCGAAAAGGAACCACTCATTTTGTACTTGTCCTCTTCGGACAAGGCAATTGGTTCAGTACTGTTGGTGGAAAGAGATGAAGTTCAAACTCCAATTTACTATGTTAGTAGAGTACTCACAGATCCGGAAATAAGATATTCAACCATGGAAAAGTTAGTGCTCGCGCTACTCCACGCCTCCAGAAGGCTGCGCAGATACTTTACTGGGCATGTAATCACGGTACTCACTAATTTCCACATTGGTACCATCTTACAAAAACCAGAAACATCAGGCCGCTTGGGAAAATGGGCGATTGAGCTGGGAGGCCACAACATCTTGTACAGGCCGCGCCCAGCTATCAAGGGCCAAGTTTTAGCTGATTTCATCACAGAAGTACCAGAAGACAAGATCAAAGAATGTGAAGCAGTAGATACTCCCGCCAAAGATACATCGGATGAATTATGGCTGTTATTCATCGATGGAGCCTCAAACGAAGATGGCGCAGGCGCTGGTCTGCGCCTCGTCAGTCCAGAAAAGCATGAGTTCACTTACGCTATCAGATTAGACTTCAAGAACACAAATAATGAAGTAGAATATGAAGCATTCTTGGCAAGTTTGCGCCTGGCCATTAAGATGGGGGCCCAGAACATACAAGCACATGTCGACTCTTTGCTGATCGCAGGTCAAATAAACGGTTTATACGATGCAAAGGGCGAGGTAATGGCTTTATATTTGGAGCAAACGAAAGAGCTTCTCCAAAGATTCAAATCGTACAAGGTTGTTCACATCAATCGATCAGAAAACAAGCCCGCTGACGCGCTGACCAAGCTCGCTTCAACAGCATTTCAGCACCTCGCCAAAGATGTAAGAATCAAAGTCTTGAAAAAACCCGTCAGTACTCCTAAGCCAGGTGAACGTTATAGAGATAGGGCCACCTTCTTGGATGACCCCCTATCATTCAGTATCTCCAAGAGGGGATTCTCCCAGAAAACAAGGCGGAAGCCAGGAAAATACAAAACAAGGCGCTGTTTTATGAGATGCATGGGGGCATTCTTTACAGGAGATCTTTATTGGGCCCACTGCTACGATGTGCAGATCCCCCAAGATGCAAGCTATCTGATCAGAGAAATTCATGAAGGCATCTGTGGAATACATGCGGGCCCTCGCATGGTTGTTGCAAAGATAATGAACGCAGGTTATTATTGGCCAGGAATGCATGTTGATGCTTTGAATGAGTTGCGCAAATGTGATGCCTGTTAGAGGCATGCGCCAAAGACCCTGCGCCCAAAGAATGACCTGATTCCAGTATCAACGGCCTGGCCCTTCCAACAATGGGGGATTGACATGGTGGGACCCTTCCCTGAAGCTCCTGGCGTAGTAAAGTTTATAATTGTTGTTGATTAATTCACTAAATGGGTGGAGGCAAAGGCCCTCGCTTCAACCTCCGCACTGATGGTGCGAAAATTTATCTGGGAGCACTCATTTGCAGATTTGGCCTCCCGCTCAAGATCGTGACTGATAATGGCACTAATTTTGCCTCTGAAGATCTTTAAAAATGGATGAAGGAGCTGAACATTGAGCACACTTTCTCTTCTGTCGCTCACCCTCAAGGCAACGGTCAATTAGAAAGTGTGAACAAAAGCATTGTCGAAGGGATAAAGTCCCGCCTGGGCAAAAAAAGATGAGGCTGGGTTGATGAGCTACCTAGCATCCTATGGGCTCATCGCACCATGCCAAAAACAAGCAATGGCGAGACCCCCTTTAGCCTTGTTTATGGCTCAGAGGCGGTTATCCCAGCAGAAATAGGCCTCCCCTCGCCACGCTTATTAGCAGTAAACAGGATCGATAAGGAGGCAGAGCGCCGTTTAGACTTGGACCTGCTCAAAGAAAGGCGTGAGATTGCGAGCATCAAAGAGGCCAAGTACAAGACCCAATTGGAGAGGTACAACAATGCAAGAGTACGCATTTGTACCTACACTCCAGGGGAATACGTGTTCAAGGACAACAAAGCCTCTAATGCCAAGCACCCCGGAAAACTAGCACCCAAATGGGGAGGCCCATACTTGGTGCATGTGGTGCTAGGAAAAGGGGCGTACAAATTGCGCACCTTAGATGGCCACATCATCCCTCGAACATGGAACGCGCAACAATTGCGCAAGTGCTACATGTTACAACTCTCCATGATGGCCACGCGCCTAGCTCAGTTATGTATAACGGCCACGCGCCTATTCCTGTTATGTATGTTGGCCATGCGCCTATTTTAGCGAATTAATGAAATCGCTGTCTACGCTTTATGCTTATCGTCCTACGTCTTATATACGTTACAAATGCATGTTAAAACTTCTGATTAGCACGAAAACACTTTAGTAAATTACGAGCTCTTGAGTTAAGCCTCCAAGGTCCTCCACGAACATAGCGCGAGACCGGGAAACAATACTCATAACGAGCCACAGTTACATTTATTCGTGCTAAATTAACCAAAGTTTTTTAACAACAATGCAATAATTGTAACTGGATAATAAAAGGCAAACTTAAATTTCATTCACAAAAAGCGCGACTGCGCAACGATTACATGTTAGAAAATCAGAAAAGTTACAAGGCAAGAAAGCCTAAGCCTCATACAACCTATTCATAACCATCACCATCATCACCGGCCACCTCCTCATCTGATAACTCCACAGTCACTGGAGGATCAAGGATGGACTTCAGCCGCGCACTCCAATCATCATGCTTTAACACATTCATGACCAGCTCCATAACAGGCAGTGAAAGATGGTCATAAACTTCCTCTGCGTGAGAAAGCATTGTCTCCGCTTGATCAGTCACGGAGCAGTGACGAGCGCCAAACTGCTGGCCAAGTGCCTCTTCAACATGCTGGGCACATTCCAGATAGCCACCGTGATGCCCGACGGCACGCGCGGCATCTGTCAGCGCCGCAACCGCTTGATCTAGCTCAGTGGCGTTTAACACGGAATTGGCAATCTATACAAAAGAAGGAAATTATGGAAACAAGTCAACAGTAAATAAAAATCTAAGGCAAAAGTAGAGAAACTCACAACAGCTACTCCTCTGTTGCGCATCCATTCGGACTCGGAAACAAGCATATCCACGATTGATTGAGCCTCAACATAATTGTTCTGAGCCACATTTAGGGCTGAGGTACTGATGTCACGCGCCTCAACGGCTGCTTTCTTCGCCTCGTCGGCAGTATCAGCCCTCACCCTTTCAGCTTCCAGATCTATTTCTAGTGATTCGCTTTTCTCGTGAGCCTCAAACAATTGACGCTTTAACTCCGCAATCTCCACATCCTTCGCAGCCAAATCTTTATCCTTGTTCACAATCTGTGCACTCAACTTAACCTGCAAGTTGAAGTTAGAAATATTGATAAGTAAAGCAATATAAGAGGAAAGGGAGTTACCCTGTTGAACCTCAACACGCTCTTTATCTGCTTGAGCTTCCTCAACCTTCCCTTTTAGTGTGGCGACTTCAGCCTCGAGGTTGGTGATCTTGGAGCGCCCAACGTACATACGTTTATTATCGTTATAACATATCTTCTTCCACTCCGCACGCTCCTTCGCTAACAGCTCTTCAGCAACCTGGAGCTTGTTCTTCAACCCATCACGCCCCCACTCTTCAGATTTCTTCTCCGCCTCAAAGGAGACCTTCTCTTTTCAATCTTATTTTTCAACTGATCAAAATCTTGGGCTTCTTTCATCAGACGTTCCTGGTACTTCTCCCAACCAGCTTGCTCTTTATACATTGTACGCCATTCCCACACAATTTGGTGATTGGCAGAGCGAGCATTGGCCTCCCCAACAATGTAGGCGCGATACAACCCCTCGTGGTTGCCCGCCCTTTGCCTGTTTACCTCCCCTAGAGGAAAAGCACCCAGGAACTAGTCTCTGCACGTCCCAAACTCAATAAACGTGTCTTTCTGCTTCAAACTCCAAACAGGAACATGTGGAGATTCACCACGCTGCTCCTCAGTATCGGACTTGTAATAGATATCCCCTAAGGTGTAACTCCTCGAAAAATCATGTCCAATATATTGAAGACACGTGTCATGAACTTTAATTGTTTAACGAATTGTTTTCGAAGGACTAAAGTTGACAAACAAAGAAAGTATGTGTATGGAAGGATCAAATGTGTTAACATGCCAAACTCGTGCCTCTGAATGACCTCATAAGATGTTCGTATTCATGATTGAATAAATTAACGGACATAAGAAGCCGTTTGTGCTTAAATTGAAAATTTTACAAAGCATAAGGATTAAATGTGTCAACATGTTTAATGTTACATCTGAGTGACCTTTTAATGATCCCAAAAGCATTGTAATATGTATATTTTTGCTCTCACGAATATTGGATAGTAATCTCATAGATTTTCAATGAAAACAAGACATTTCGGGTGATCTTACAACTAACCGAGGACTTAACGGAGTTAATTTATGACCCAAGACTCTCAAAAGTTAACTATGGGGGTCGTAAGTGCAATAAACAATAGTTATTTAAACTTAAAATGGACCAGGGACTGAAATTGCAAAGTTTACAAACTTTTAACCAGAACTGACCATTGTCGCGGGCCGCGTAGGCCACCTCCAATTCTTACGCGGGCCGCGTAGAAGGTGCCAGCGACCAAAAAATGGACAGCTGCATGTTGTAGCCTATCTACCGCCTTTGCATGAGTTCTGAGCAATACCTGGGGCTTGTAAATGGTTTTTACTGCCCTAGGGAATCCTAGGAACATCTGATAACATCATAGGGATAACTGCAATGATCCTAAAGACTCCAAATTCCTATATTAGGGCCATGCATTGTTTCATTAGAACTTGCATACTTGAAATTTTCACTCAAACTCACTCTCTGAAGCCTCCTGCAATTCAAGGAAGCTTTCTCTAGTTCAAATTTCGTGCTAAGGACAATTGTGAGTGTTCTTAGCCCCTATAGTTAAAGTTTTATTAGCTTAATGACCGGAAGTCAAAGTTATCATAATGATGCTTTGACTTTGTGATTAATCACTACCCAGCCATTATTCGAATTAAAAGTGGCTTTATGTTGGTAATTATGTAGGTGTTAAACCTTTAAAAGGGCACCTCCTAATTACCACATTTGCTTGGTCAATTGTCGGGTCAAACTACTTAATAAAAAGTCAAACGAGTCAATTTTTACAAATTAATTCATAACTGATAATATAGAAGTTATGGAACATGTTTTAACACTTAAATAACTTGGTAAATAATATAAGAACATGTTTAGGCTTGTTCAACCCAACAATTCTGAGTTTAGGCTCGGCTCGCAACCGAAAGTCGCAAAAGTAGACTTTTGCTTTGACTTTCAGTTCTGACCCGATTTAGCTTAGTTTAGTTATGCCTTAGGGTTCCTTTAGGACCATATTATAGGTTAGTATAACCCTCTGAGGTTATACAACTTGGTTCCATAGAAATCCTAGTGCATTGCATGTTTCCGTTAAAATGCTTAAAAGTTGACTATTATGCCCTTTTGATATTAAAACGAAAATTTTTGGGGATGTGAGTGGACAAAAATTCTCATTACTGATTTCTAAGTATGTCCTAAAAAATTGACATCCGTTTCTGGTCTAAAATGAAAGTTATGCGCGATATCGT
>JARYGA010059872.1:0-66792 GCA_030545235.1 Helianthus tuberosus | reverse complement strand
CGTCATTTGCAGAGCTTGTTTTCCCGAAGTAAACTGTTCTTCCAGAAGAAAGAAGACATAAATTATGAAAAAGCCCAAATACTTCGCTACATGGCTGGTGAATTGATGCAATGATGGTTCTTCCTTCGTGCTGATCAAGCCTTGCGATCCTGCTCATCACGTAGTATGAGGCCGCACTATCAAGGCCACTTGTTGGTTCGTCAAGAAAGAGAAGCTTAGGACGAGTTAAGATCTCGATACATATGCTAACTCTTCTCTTCTGGCCTCCACTCAGACCTTTAGCTCCCCACCCTCCAATCCTCGTGTCCATCGAATCCTGAAGCCCCATCTCTTTTATGGTCATTTCCGCTCTCTCCTTCTTCTCGGATTTAGACATGGAGTCTGGTAGTTGGAGTTGCGCTGAATAGTAGATGCTTTCACGGACGGTAAGTGTTGTGATTAGTGTATCATCTTGAGTCACATATGCCTGCATATAGACATGTAAGGTTTTCAATTCAGTCATTTGGCGATTTTTTTTATTTTTAATTTCCATCTAATGTAAAAATGATAGGAACAATTTCATATATAAATACTCTTACAAACTTGTAAAATACTATATATACCCAAAACAAGTTTTAGTTTAAAATATATATACCTCTAAAAATTTCCATACTATCATTTAATCAAACAAAATTCAAAATATTATCATATACACATCTAGAGGACTTTCTAAATATCATATCTACCCAAATCAAATTCAGAATATCATATATATATATATGATATTCTGAATTTGATTTTTTTTTTCTAAAAAAATAGGAAATGTATATATATATATATATATATATATATGATATTCTGAATTTGATTTTTTTTTCTAAAAAAATAGGAAATGTAATATATATATATATATATATATATATATATTTGAACATTTTTAAAAAAGAAACACAAAAAAACACCGAGTAGTTCTTTTTTAAATGTAACAAATTTCATGTTACATAATATATATATCCAAAAAAATGTAACATACAAATTTTCAACAATTTTTTTTTAAAAAACTAGTAAGCCTTTTTTTCATAAAAATGTTCGTGTACATCTATATTACATTCCCTTTTTTTTTGGAAAAAAATAAAAATTTTACATAGGGTTTATTTGGGTTTTCTCAACTCACATGGGTTTTCGATTTATCTTTTCCCTATATATATATATATATATATATATATATATATATATATAGTGTAAGGTTTATTTGAGAACCACCTTTATTGTGAGAACCATGAGAACCAATGTGAACATACAAAAAAAACCTAACCCCCACCCCTCTCCCCCCCAAAACCTAAACCCCCTTCCACCCCCACCCAAGCAAATATGCTAAAAACTAATTTTTTTTATAACGAAATATAGCGATTTTTTTATAAAAAATAGTAAAAAAAAAAATTATGTGTTTTTTAGCTATTTGTATGTATTTTTTGTTGTGTTCACATTGATTCTCGTGGTTCTCGCAATAAAGGGTGATTTTAATGGATCCTTCTCATATATATATATATATATATATATATATATATATATATATATATATATATAGACGTTTCAGAACTCTAGATAATTACAGAATTTACAAAAGTTCTAACAAACAATCATTTTATAGATATAATTTTATATTTAGGGTACTTTTATCGTTTAGTATATGTATTATTATGATATTTTACATGTTAAGAGTAGTTTACATATGGGTAATAACCAAATTATATATGTGTCTAATAACTAATTGCATATATGTAAAAACTAGTTTATATATGTGTAATTATAAAGTTACATATAAAAACATGATAAAATTACTTTTAATATGTATGTAATTATAAAAATACATATAATAAATGATAAAAGTACTCTAAATATATAAATAAAAATATTGTTAGTAAAAGTCTTGAATGTTTCTGCAATTATTTAAGTTCTGAAATGAACCCAACTCTCTCTCTCTCTCTCTCTCCCTCTCTCTCTCTCTATATATATATATATATATATATATATTAATTTATCATTTATTATACGTATTTTTATTATATTTTACATGTTAAGAGTAGTTTACATATGTTCAATAACCAAATTATATATGTGTCTAATAACTAACTACATATATGTAAAAACTAGTTTACATATGTGTAATTATAAAGTTATATATAAAAACATGATAAAATCACTCTTAATATTGATGTAATTATAAAAATACTTATAATAAATGATAAAAGTATCCTAAATATAAAAATATACAAATAAAAATATTTTTTAGTAAAAGTCTTGAAAGTTCTGCAACTATTTAGAGTTCTGAAATGAACTCATCTCTCTCTCTCTCTCTCTATATATATATATATATATATATATATCCTAAATATAAAAATATATAAATAAAAATATTTTTTAGTAAACGTCTTGAGAGTTCTACAACTATTTAAAGTTCATATATATAAATATATATATGGAAGGTTCATTTGAGAAGAATCTTCTTAAAAGAAGAAAAAATGAATTAATGTAGACCCTATAATTTTTTGATCAATGGTTGTAAATCAAGATATCATTTTTGTCAACTTTTAATTAATGTTTTAATTACTAAGGGTAGTATAGACATTTTGATGTAGAATATTAATAAATATTTTAAAGAGTTACTCAAGTCTTATTAATGCTACCATAAATTACTCATTCACCATCATTAATGTATTGGTTTCCTACACAAATTTTATTAGAAGTGACAAAATTATTTAAAAATTTTATGTCCTACACATATTTTATTATGACTCGTAAAATTATTTAAAAGTGTTTGAGTCCTACACATTCTGTATCATACACCAAAATATTGTTTTAATAGTGTATCCTTTATTCTTAATTTTTAATTCTGCTCATTTGAACTCTCCACTATATATATATATATATATATATATATATATATATATATATATATAGGGCCATGATCATTTCAGAACCATAAATATTTACTGAACTCGCAGAACTCCTAATAAACAATCTTTTTATTTATATATTTTTATGTTTAGGATAATTTCATCATTTATTATGTGTATTTTTACTGATTACATACATATTAAGAGTAATTTCATCATTTTTTATATGTAATTTTATAATTACACATATGTAAACTAGTTTTTTTACATATATGTAATTAGTTATGACACATATATATAATTTTGGCAATTAAACGTATGTAAACTACTTTTAACATGTACGTAATCAAAGAAATATATATAATAGATGATAAAAAGACCCTAAATACAAAAATTTATATATAAAATGATTGTTTATTAGGAGTTCTGAAAGTTCTGTAGTTATTTAGAGTTCTGAAATGAACTCAACCATATATATATATATTTGTAGGGTATATGTTGTTATAAATTTGGTTGGTGCATGTATGATAATTTGAAAGTTTACGCTAGTCAAAGGCGTGGACTCAACTATATTATTTTTGTGTTATGTCGTGTAATCGTAGTCGATAAGTGTGCTTTTCACATAAATATCCGGTGTTAGACGATACGGTGTGGAAGGGGTTGAACTTGGGGAGGTAATTCGAAACGTGTACGATACGTCAACGTGTGTCAGAAACGGGGCGTGGTGAAAAAACGAAGGGTGTTGGAAGGTGTGGAAGAGTGATGTTATTCGACATGTGGCACCTAGTTTTTGTTTTTATTTAATATTATAAATTTAAAAAATAACTATTAAATTTAAATGGATGTTTGGGTGTGTGGTTTTTAAAAAAGTGGGTGAGTATGTGATATATATATAAGTGTTATTAAAAAAAATTAATTAATTAGGTCAAACCAGTCGTCGAACGGCTAGTTTGAAACCACCAATAACAAGCCAACACCTCGTTAGCCGTTTGCCCTCAACGACGATGAAGAACTTGAAACCCGAATCATAACGCCGTTCAAAACGCTGGCCACAGGGTGTTTTGGTGGGCGTTGACCGACAACCACGCTGGCGTTAAACACCCACACCTCATGGTCTTAGGGTAAGCGGGGCACCTTCGGTGACCGCATGCGGGGACTCCTTTACCGTGCGGGTACACCGCCACCAACAAAGGTTTACCGCGCGGTTTGTGTTTGGCTCGGTAAGTAGTCACCGCTTGAGAGAGAGGAGAGAGAGAGAGGTGATTGGTTGTTAATGTGGGTCCACCCTTTTTCCACCAATCACGTTTTTTTCTTTTTTTTTTATAAAAAAAATAATTGTGTGAGTGGAGTGATGCCAACGTTTGAGTGCAAAATGGAGACGTAAGAGGGGAGTTGACGTGACGCGTGCTGATTGGGTGTGTGTAAGAGAGCTCACTCCCCTAAGAGAGGAGTGCCCCTCTCACCCTTAGAATTTTTGGATTCCGCTCCCCTAGGAGACTCATAGATACCAAATTTGCAAAATCATCTTTTGTTTTGCTTTGAAACTAAGCATCTAGAAATCAAAAACTACCTATCAACCGAAAACTAGACCAAGAAATAACTAGATGAACTCAATAAATCACATTTCCTAAATATTTTTAGTGCTTACCGATGTTCCATATGCTAAAGTTTTCTTGACTCCATTAACTAAAATATCACCACTCTTCCTAATCTTGGGATCTAGTCTCCCTGCATAAAAAAAGATATCAGTTAAAACTGTAATATCAAGTTCAATCATTATAGCACGTAATTTGTTTTGCAAAACAATTAATAAAGTTTGCATGAAGCATATGTCCTAGCTAGTTTTATTGAACCAACTAGCAGTTATATGTACCTGCTAACGCGTCCAGGAGGGTGGATTTGCCGGAACCAGAAGGACCCATAATAGCAAGGATTTCCCCGGGTCTGGCATACCCCGTAACACCTTGAAGTATGGACCGACTTCCACCGGTTTGTCCATCCCGCACCATAACCCATAAGTCTTTCCATGTCAAACACACACCATCATTGAAGGTGTCACCCTCGAGATCACCATTACTACGACTGCTGCGTTGAAGTTCTTCGTGGTTTGGAAGTGCGGGATCTCTCACGAAGACGTCTCCTCAGATTACGCTCGGGTTCGTCTGAAGGCTCAAAAGCATCGGGAGCGGGGGTTGAGGACATCAACCTGCAAACGAAAAATTGACACACGTGAATATTATATTATTATAATAAGGCTGTTTTTTTTGTTGTAATAAAACAGAATTTCTGTTTAAAATGGCTGAAATTTTTTTAAAAATTCAAAAGCAGGCCTGGAATTTTATAAAAATCAAAACAAATAAAATAATCAAATCGGCTAGTATAAAATAAATTTTCGGAGCCGAAAATTCAAAGAATAAATGAATAATTAGTCCGAATTCGAACAAATAAATGAAATAAAAATTTACAAGTGTTTAAAATAAGCTTGAAAACGAATGAATTAAATCAAAAACAAGAAATATTAACAAATAAATAAACAAATAAATAATCAAGAAAATATTTACAAATATTCACAAGTATGTACACCGATAAGATATTGACTCGGGTCGTTCCTGAAGCTCGCCACATCCCCGGCAACGGCGCCAAAAACTTGACGTGTGCGCGTATATACATATTTTTACAATGAATTTTACACACGGTTCGGTTTTAAATTTATAAAAATGATTTATACTTCAATATTAAAACACACACGAAAGGGCAAGTGTACCCCGTCATATATGTAGTAAAGTATCGGTAAGAACAAAGTGTCGATCCAAGGATGTGGGCGGAGGAATCATACTAA
This sequence comes from Helianthus tuberosus, assembly GCA_030545235.1. Taxonomy (NCBI): domain Eukaryota; kingdom Viridiplantae; phylum Streptophyta; class Magnoliopsida; order Asterales; family Asteraceae; genus Helianthus; species Helianthus tuberosus. The sequence goes on along the minus strand of JARYGA010059872.1, from coordinate 61,077 downwards.
ACCTTTGTCATTAAATTACCGGTAGAAAGATAAGTGGGTGATTTTCTAAAAACTAAAATCAGACTAAATAAATATTTTTAAAAAGATAATAGACTCCAAATATGAAAATAAATATATAGCCTTGCTTTATGCACAACCAAAGTATGTGAACTAAGTCGGTTTTGTCATTTAAAACACTTGATCAATTTTTCATTTTTTCAAGACAATTTGTATCACTTTCGCGAATCCTAACATGACAACTCTTTGGAAAGCTAAAACGATACACACACTTTAACCTCCTAAAATTGTTCTTTAATGCCCAATTGACAAATGTCTATGAAAATCCCCTAAAGAAAAGTTAGTCATCCGTTAGGAGTTTTCTACCTTCACTTAATCAAGGAAAGTGACACCGATAAACACAATGTAACCACCAAGACAAGCATAAACTAGATTAAATCACAACCGAGTTCATTTTACAAATCTTGAACATAAATTCACCAAGCAAGCAATTTTGGCCTAAACTACTAACTAAGCTAACAATTTATGTCAAGAATTCATAACAACACCATTTAACCCGTTAAGGTCCTTAGGTGAGGGAAAGCTTTCTTGATTAATATTAACTACCCCTTATTAAACCACTAACCATTTCTAGTATCATGGTGCAATCATTTTAAACAAGTTAAACTAGTTAAACAAGTTCAAAGTCTACTAATACATGATTAATTAAGCTTCTTCTTGCAAATATCTCAACTAACCACATACTAATAATCCAAGATAATTAACTATAATCAAGAATTCAACATCAATAAACAAGGTTGCAAACTAATCATCAAGGATTAACATAGAAAATGCTTCAAGTGTCATTACAAACATAATTAACATACTAATGGTTGTTGTTAAGCAAGGAATACTAGTGTTTTTGCCCTAAGGCTTACAATAATACATAATCATCAACCAAAATGCTTGAATAATGAACAAAATCAAGGAAAGATTCAAGAAATCAAACCATAAACAAGCACTAGATTGAGAATCCGGATGATAACGAAGCTAATCGGCACGATGTGGCTTGATTCCGGGTGAAAGCAGAGCCTCCGGAGCCTGAATAGTCGCCAGAAAAGCTCCCAAAAGTCCAGTTGCGAACTGATTTATCCCTTCTGTTTTTTATAACATTTTCAGATCGCACGGTCGTGCGATTAAAGTGTACGGTCGTGCACTTTAGTTTACTGTTCACCATACCGTGTAAAATCAGCGAATCTTGGACCGGTCTTCAGATCGGCACGGGCGTGCCATGAGATGCACGATCGTTCATTTCCGAGGTAAGGTGGGCACGGGCAACTGCACTGGCAGTGCATCCGAGGTCAAAGACCAGGCACGGTCGTTCCTCCAATCGCACGGTCGTGCATTCCCAAGATCGCTTGCACGCTTGATCGCACTGGCTGTGCAATGCCGAGTTGAGCCCTGTTGTCGGTTCCGCACGGGAGTGCCAATTATCGCACAGTCGTGCGATAGCTGAAAGACAGCTTTCTTCACAGAATCTTCGCAGCTCAGCCGTTTCGCCCGAAAAATCCTCGTTTTCTTCATCTTCTTATTTGGCACGCTGTTTTAGGCCTATAAACAAAAATACACCCGATTAAGTATCCGATTCTCGATTTTAAGGCCAAAAACGCGTAAAATGGGGGTAAAATGGGGGAATAAAACATATGTATTTTGGTGAATATCAATTTCTTATCAGAAAAACGTGAACATCATATTAAAATCAATTTTTATCAAAATTTTAATTCTCCAACTTTAGGGAAAACTAACATAATTGATTTGAGCAACATCTCCTCTGATACCACATGTTGATAAGTTCTGTAAGTATGTAACGGAAAACATTTAAAAGTAATACCCGTTACAAAATCTACTCTGATACCACACGTTGGCAGCAGAGAATCCAAAATGGAATCAACCATGGAGTTCGACATGTCAGCCGGCTTGATCTGGTTCCCATTTAGGACGTATATGATTGATGGTAGTTCCGAGTTCGTAAGGGTGAAGAACTCGTAATTATGGAGAAAGAGGGGTCGAGATTATTTTTTGATGTTATTATGAATGTCTTACCTAAAACCCTCTCTAGAATGCTCCTTAAATACACCTAAGGGGAAACCTTTATTAGTTAATAAGGATAATACAGTCCATAAACAATTACCAACTAATATTATAGGGTAAATTACACTTTTCGTCCTTTATGTTTGTATCGAGTTGCAACGGATACCCTTTAACTTCAATAATTACAGCCACAGTCCTTTATTTGGAAAACTCATTACAATTTTCGTCCTTTAACAGTAACAAAGTTAAATTTTCAGTTAAGTTTATTCACTAAAGGGTAGTTTAATATTTTTACTTAATTTGTTATAGTATAAATAAAATAATAGCCTTTGAAATCTTATAGAACAAATAGAAATACATGTCTTCTCTTTCTAAATCTCTCACACCTTTCTCTCTCTCTCTAAAAAAACCAGCAGCCACCATCATTTTTACCCTCCCCTGCAAATCTGAGCCATCCCAAGATCTTCTTCATCTAACCTCCTACAAATCTGAACTATTTTAAGCTTCGATTCAACTTCTAAAACATAATCTTCAACATCCACCGATCTGGTCTTGTTCGGTTTTCCGGCGCCGGTGCTATCGGACAAGTCTGTCAAGTGATCGGTGTTGTTATTGATGTTAGGTTTAGTGAAGGATTACCGTCGATGCTATCGGACAAGTCTGTCAAGTGATCGGTACTCCGTTCACCTCACCTTATCTTCCTCCGACCGTCGACCATAATCGAGATTTGGGTTCTTCCACGAATCTGTTGTTGAAATCCTCCTTTGTTCGCAACAATATCCATGATCCTTCCAGAAAGATCAAAGATGTTTACGGTTAGGGGACGATGTGTTAGGTCTCCGGTGTCTGCAACAGCTTCGGATAAATATCTGGACTATATCCCTAAGCAGGCTTAAAGATGGATGTGAGTCTCTTTTTTTTATTGGTAGTTTCCTTTTACAAACCTCTCATACTATTTAGGTATGACATATGAAATATCTTTTTATGTATGATTAATTGATTTGATTTATATGTAGCTTGGCTTGTGTGTTTGTGACTATTATTGAAACCCTAAAATTGATATGGAATTATTAAAGGGGGAGAATATGGATTATGAACATAAAAGCAGACAAAGAACTAGTAGAAACGCTCGATAGGAAATGGTGGTGGGGTTGGATTTGGTGGTGATGACTGGATTTAGTGGTGGTGGTGGTTGGAGAGAGAGAACTGAGATTGAGATTGAGAGATTGGGGGTTGTTTGTTTGTTTAAGGGTAAATTACATTTTCCGTCCTTTATACAAGTAAATTCCTAATCTACCCTCATGTGCAAGTCACATGACTAGTCTTAACTGAAAAATTTAACCTTGTTACTGCTAAAAGGATGAAAAGTGTACTGAGTTTTTCAAATAAAGGATTGTGCCTGTAACTATTAAAGTTAAACAGTATCCGTTGCAACTCGATACAAACATAAAGGACGAAAAGTGTAATTTACCTAATATTATAATAAGCTATAATTATATTTTGGTTTCAATATTATATAAATGATTATAATACCATATAAATTAAATATAATAATTATATATAATCTTACACTAAACCCTAGCAAAAACGGGGGGTCCTAATTTTTTTTGGACATAAAGCTCCATTTTTATCTCTATAAAACATGGCTCAGCCTCTGGACCACGTCACACTTTCAAGTTGTTAGGAATTTGTTAGATCCTGGCTTGTTTTCTTCAGAAAGTTTCTATTGACAACTCATAGACCCCTGAACTCATATTCAAAGGCTTCTCACCTTCAAAGTTCATCATTTAAGCTAGAACCTGTAACGATGAGTAAGATGGATCTACGAAACTTAGGAGGTTTGTACGTAACAACAATATTTAAGTTTGTTACAGCGGTATGCACCATTCTTTTGACAAGTGATAGCCATCCATAACAGAGAGCGTAATAACCTGTCATAGGAAACAAATCATTCTATTTCTAGATTTATTCTCATTATCTTTGTTTCAGTTCTCAATCTGTTTAACTTTGATCTAATGAGTAGTGTAATCCATTTATTCAAAGTTATATACAAACCTGATTACATTTAGTTTGATTTCTTATTCTACACATTACAAATATTATTGAAATCATTAATCGTTCATTACATAACGTATTATAATAACACGAGACCAACATTACAATTGGAGTTTTCTTGTGACCAGGAATGATTCGATGTATTAATACTTTGATTAAAGTGACATTTTTGAAGCTACCCATAACAAGGAGATTAAAGTTCATTATAGTTTGTATAATAGCTATCATTTTGCCAGAATTTAATTTAGGCAAAAGTATATATCTTATTCAAAACCATACTGTATCATGATAGACACACTTTGTCTATATATGTGTTCTAATGGTTTTTTTAAATAATATACTCAATTATTTCAAGTATTTAGACACACATCATGTTACATAGACTACATTGATTTGATTGACTACTTAATGAGAAGGGGTGGCAAGAGGATTGATCATCACTTGCACTTTCTTCTTCTCTGGAATAGAAAACACCACAGCCATTAAACCAGACTTCACCTTCTCAACAATCATGATTATAACCATAAACAAAATCCTAGAAATCACTGCCATCCCTAATATTATCAACAAATCAATCCACTTCGAGTAACCCATTTCAACTTGCCATTTCTCCCTTAATATATCCTGATCTCCATCCATGATTTGTTTCACCCCTGCTTCATTATACAGATACTTCACACCTTCAAACTCGTTCTTGAACAGTCCTTGATACGCATACTTGTGAAAATCGATGTAAAATAATGGGTATTTCCAAAATGGGTGCGGTAAATCATTAGGTAATCGAAAGAACCCACCACCTAACATCATGAAGCCTTGGATCCCCGAACCCATTATAATTCCCATTAGATAATTCGGAACTACACTCGCAACTATCATCATCAGGCTCTCAACAACCAGCATACAAGAAAAGAGCACGGATATGTAGTATGCAAAGTGATCCAATCCCTCACGAAGTCCTGAGAGGTAGTATGCTATTGCCCCTGGAATCACGGATACTAGTAACAAGTATGGCACTGATGATAGGGTATTGGCTATAACGAAAGCCCCGGTTGAGTAATGTCCATTTAATCTTTCACGTTCGAATACTTTCATGTCCTCTACAAATGATGGGAATCCCCCGATCGACATGAATGTTAAGAATGTAGCCACAAACATCAGCAATGAACTTCTAGCCTGCAAGTTTGTACCCATAGTGTTTATTAAGAAAATGAACTTACATTAGTGACAACTACCGCTAGCGATGGTGCGTATATTTATAAATAATATCTAAATATATTGTGTTAACCTGAATTGAACTGTAACTTGAGCCAACGTTATAGAAGATTGTTCCAAGACCTAAGGACAACGCTATATAGATAGCAAGGCGCAACCAGTAGTAGCCAAGATCACGATGCATGTTAAGGAAAGATCTCCTCGTGAGTACAAGAGATTGAGTTGAGAAACTAGCATGGTCTTTATTTTTATCATGTACTACATCTCCCTAAGAAATTCCCAGGAAAGTATTAGTTCACAAAATTTTATAATTATGATTTAGCTCTATATTTAAAAAACTCTAGCTTACCTTCTTGCATATTTCAGAAACTTGATTGTTAACGTCTTGGTAAGTAGTAGATGACTTGTATGAATCTATTAAGATGTTAATCGCTTCCTCTGTAGGTTTCCTTCCGGCTGAACCAAGTTCGATATCCTGTAAATTATAATAGTTATATTAGAGTCATACAAACCAAAATAACACGTACAAGTACCCTATATCCATGTAAAGAAGTTACCTCATCAAAATCTTTGTTAATTGTTCTAAGAAAGTGATCAGAGGGATTCTGGAAATTGGGGCAAGGGAAGCCATTCAAAGAGAAAAACTGCATCCAAACAAGATATAGATTTAGCTTACTTTCAAAGTTAGTTTACATTTCTTTTACAAAAAACAGACATGAAATGAAGATTGTATTATAACCATACGTCATTTGCAGAGCTTGTTTTCCCGAAGTAAACTGTTCTTCCAGAAGAAAGAAGACATAAATTATGAAAAAGCCCAAATACTTCGCTACATGGCTGGTGAATTGATGCAATGATGGTTCTTCCTTCGTGCTGATCAAGCCTTGCGATCCTGCTCATCACGTAGTATGAGGCCGCACTATCAAGGCCACTTGTTGGTTCGTCAAGAAAGAGAAGCTTAGGACGAGTTAAGATCTCGATACATATGCTAACTCTTCTCTTCTGGCCTCCACTCAGACCTTTAGCTCCCCACCCTCCAATCCTCGTGTCCATCGAATCCTGAAGCCCCATCTCTTTTATGGTCATTTCCGCTCTCTCCTTCTTCTCGGATTTAGACATGGAGTCTGGTAGTTGGAGTTGCGCTGAATAGTAGATGCTTTCACGGACGGTAAGTGTTGTGATTAGTGTATCATCTTGAGTCACATATGCCTGCATATAGACATGTAAGGTTTTCAATTCAGTCATTTGGCGATTTTTTTTATTTTTAATTTCCATCTAATGTAAAAATGATAGGAACAATTTCATATATAAATACTCTTACAAACTTGTAAAATACTATATATACCCAAAACAAGTTTTAGTTTAAAATATATATACCTCTAAAAATTTCCATACTATCATTTAATCAAACAAAATTCAAAATATTATCATATACACATCTAGAGGACTTTCTAAATATCATATCTACCCAAATCAAATTCAGAATATCATATATATATATATGATATTCTGAATTTGATTTTTTTTTCTAAAAAAATAGGAAATGTAATATATATATATATATATATATATGATATTCTGAATTTGATTTTTTTTTCTAAAAAATAGGAAATGTAATATATATATATATATATATATATATATATATATATATATATATATATATATATTTGAACATTTTTAAAAAAGAAACACAAAAAAACACCGAGTAGTTCTTTTTTAAATGTAACAAATTTCATGTTACATAATATATATATCCAAAAAAATGTAACATACAAATTTTTTTTAAAAAACTGGTAAGCCTTTTTTTCATAAAAATGTTCGTGTACATCTATATTACATTCCCTTTTTTTTTTGGAAAAAAATAAAAATTTTACATAGGGTTTATTTGGGTTTTCTCAACTCACATGGGTTTTCGATTTATCTTTTCCCTATATATATATATATATATATATATATATATATATATATAGTGTAAGGTTTATTTGAGAACCACCTTTATTGTGAGAACCATGAGAACCAATGTGAACATACAAAAAAAACCTAACCCCCACCCCTCTCCCCCCCAAAACCTAAACCCCCTTCCACCCCCACCCAAGCAAATATGCTAAAAACTAAACCCCCAAAAACCTAAAAAATCAGAAAAACACACAAAAAAAATTTTATAATATTTTTTACATTAAAATTGCTACTTTTAGTAGCAAAAAAAAATTAATTTTTTTTATAACGAAATATAGCGATTTTTTTATAAAAAATAGTAAAAAAAAAAATTATGTGTTTTTTAGCTATTTGTATGTATTTTTTGTTGTGTTCACATTGATTCTCGTGGTTCTCGCAATAAAGGGTGATTTTAATGGATCCTTCTCATATATATATATATAGACGTTTCAGAACTCTAGATAATTGCAGAATTTACAAAAGTTCTAACAAACAATCATTTTATAGATATAATTTTATATTTAGGGTACTTTTATCGTTTAGTATATGTATTATTATGATATTTTACATGTTAAGAGTAGTTTACATATGGGTAATAACCAAATTATATATGTGTCTAATAACTAATTGCATATATGTAAAAACTAGTTTATATATGTGTAATTATAAAGTTACATATAAAAACATGATAAAATTACTTTTAATATGTATGTAATTATAAAAATACATATAATAAATGATAAAAGTACCCTAAATATATAAATAAAAATATTGTTAGTAAAAGTCTTGAATGTTTCTGCAATTATTTAAGTTCTGAAATGAACCCAACTCTCTCTCTCTCTCTCTCTCCCTCTCTCTCTCTCTCTATATATATATATATATATATTAATTTATCATTTATTATACGTATTTTTATTATATTTTACATGTTAAGAGTAGTTTACATATGTTCAATAACCAAATTATATATGTGTCTAATAACTAACTACATATATGTAAAAACTAGTTTACATATGTGTAATTATAAAGTTATATATAAAAACATGATAAAATCACTCTTAATATTGATGTAATTATAAAAATACTTATAATAAATGATAAAAGTATCCTAAATATAAAAATATATAAATAAAAATATTTTTTAGTAAAAGTCTTGAAAGTTCTGCAACTATTTAGAGTTCTGAAATGAACTCATCTCTCTCTCTCTCTCTCTCTATATATATATATATATATATATATATATATATCCTAAATATAAAAATATATAAATAAAAATATTTTTTAGTAAACGTCTTGAGAGTTCTACAACTATTTAAAGTTCATATATATATATATATATATGGGAGGTTCATTTGAGAAGAATCTTCTTAAAAGAAGAAAAAATGAATTAATGTAGACCCTATAATTTTTTGATCAATGGTTGTAAATCAAGATATCATTTTTGTCAACTTTTAATTAATGTTTTAATTACTAAGGGTAGTATAGACTTTTTGATGTAGAATATTAATAAATATTTTAAAGAGTTACTCAAGTCTTATTAATGCTACCATAAATTACTCATTCACCATCATTAATGTATTGGTTTCCTACACAAATTTTATTAGAAGTGACAAAATTATTTAAAAATTTTATGTCCTACACATATTTTATTATGACTCGTAAAATTATTTAAAAGTGTTTGAGTCCTACACATTCTGTATCATACACCAAAATATTGTTTTAATAGTGTATCCTTTATTCTTAATTTTTAATTCTGCTCATTTGAACTCTCCACTATATATATATATATATATATATATATAGGGCCAGGATCATTTCAGAACCATAAATATTTACTGAACTCGCAGAACTCCTAATAAACAATCTTTTTATTTATATATTTTTATGTTTAGGATAATTTCATCATTTTTTATATGTAATTTTATAATTACACATATGTAAACTAGTTTTTTTACATATATGTAATTAGTTATGACACATATATATAATTTTGGCAATTAAACGTATGTAAACTACTTTTAACATGTACGTAATCAAAGAAATATATATAATAGATGATAAAAAGACCCTAAATACAAAAATTTATATATAAAATGATTGTTTATTAGGAGTTCTGAAAGTTCTGTAGTTATTTAGAGTTCTGAAATGAACTCAACCATATATATATATATATATATATATATATTTGTAGGGTATATGTTGTTATAAATTTGGTTGGTGCATGTATGATAATTTGAAAGTTTACGCTAGTCAAAGGCGTGGACTCAACTATATTATTTTTGTGTTATGTCGTGTAATCGTAGTCGATAAGTGTGCTTTTCACATAAATATCCGGTGTTAGACGATACGGTGTGGAAGGGGTTGAACTTGGGGAGGTAATTGGAAACGTGTACGATACGTCAACGTGTGTCAGAAACGGGGCGTGGTGAAAAAACGAAGGGTGTTGGAAGGTGTGGAAGAGTGATGTTATTCGACATGTGGCACCTAGTTTTTGTTTTTATTTAATATTATAAATTTAAAAAATAACTATTAAATTTAAATGGATGTTTGGGTGTGTGGTTTTTAAAAAAGTGGGTGAGTATGTGATATATATATAAGTGTTATTAAAAAAAATTAATTAATTAGGTTAAACCAGTCGTCGAACGGCTAGTTTGAAACCACCAATAACAAGCCAACACCTCGTTAGCCGTTTGCCCTCAACGACGATGAAGAACTTGAAACCCGAATCATAACGCCGTTCAAAACGCTGGCCACAGGGTGTTTTGGTGGGCGTTGACCGACAACCACGCTGGCGTTAAACACCCACACCTCATGGTCTTAGGGTAAGCGGGGCACCTTCGGTGACCGCATGCGGGGACTCCTTTACCGTGCGGGTACACCGCCACCAACAAAGGTTTACCGCGCGGTTTGTGTTTGGCTCGGTAAGTAGTCACCGCTTGAGAGAGAGGAGAGAGAGAGAGGTGATTGGTTGTTAATGTGGGTCCACCCTTTTTCCACCAATCACGTTTTTTTCTTTTTTTTTTTATAAAAAAAATAATTGTGTGAGTGGAGTGATGCCAACGTTTGAGTGCAAAATGGAGACGTAAGAGGGGAGTTGACGTGACGCGTGCTGATTGGGTGTGTGTAAGAGAGCTCACTCCCCTAAGAGAGGAGTGCCCCTCTCACCCTTAGAATTTTTGGATTCCGCTCCCCTAGGAGACTCATAGATACCAAATTTGCAAAATCATCTTTTGTTTTGCTTTGAAACTAAGCATCTAGAAATCAAAAACTACCTATCAACCGAAAACTAGACCAAGAAATAACTAGATGAACTCAATAAATCACATTTCCTAAATATTTTTAGTGCTTACCGATGTTCCATATGCTAAAGTTTTCTTGACTCCATTAACTAAAATATCACCACTCTTCCTAATCTTGGGATCTAGTCTCCCTGCATAAAAAAAGATATCAGTTAAAACTGTAATATCAAGTTCAATCATTATAGCACGTAATTTGTTTTGCAAAACAATTAATAAAGTTTGCATGAAGCATATGTCCTAGCTAGTTTTATTGAACCAACTAGCAGTTATATGTACCTGCTAACGCGTCCAGGAGGGTGGATTTGCCGGAACCAGAAGGACCCATAATAGCAAGGATTTCCCCGGGTCTGGCATACCCCGTAACACCTTGAAGTATGGACCGACTTCCACCGGTTTGTCCATCCCGCACCATAACCCATAAGTCTTTCCATGTCAAACACACACCATCATTGAAGGTGTCACCCTCGAGATCACCATTACTACGACTGCTGCGTTGAAGTTCTTCGTGGTTTGGAAGTGCGGGATCTCTCACGAAGACGTCTCCTCAGATTACGCTCGGGTTCGTCTGAAGGCTCAAAAGCATCGGGAGCGGGGGTTGAGGACATCAACCTGCAAACGAAAAATTGACACACGTGAATATTATATTATTATAATAAGGCTGTTTTTTTTGTTGTAATAAAACAAAATTTCTGTTTAAAATGGTTGAAATTTTTTTAAAAATTCAAAAGCAGGCCTGGAATTTTATAAAAATCAAAACAAATAAAATAATCAAATCGGCTAGTATAAAATAAATTTTCGGAGCCGAAAATTCAAAGAATAAATGAATAATTAGTCCGAATTCGAACAAATAAATGAAATAAAAATTTACAAGTGTTTAAAATAAGCTTGAAAACGAATGAATTAAATCAAAAACAAGAAATATTAACAAATAAATAAACAAATAAATAATCAAGAAAATATTTACAAATATTCACAAGTATGTACACCGATAAGATATTGACTCGGGTCGTTCCTGAAGCTCGCCACATCCCCGGCAACAGCGCCAAAAACTTGACGTGTGCGCGTATATACATATTTTTACAATGAATTTTACACACGGTTCGGTTTTAAATTTATAAAAATGATTTATACTTCAATATTAAAACACACACGAAAGGGCAAGTGTACCCCGTCATATATGTAGTAAAGTATCGGTAAGAACAAAGTGTCGATCCAAGGATGTGGGCGGAGGAATCATACTAAACCTTTGTCATTAAATTACCGGTAGAAAGATAAGTGGGTGATTTTCTAAAAACTAAAATCAGACAAAATAAATATTTTTAAAAAGATAATAGACTCCAAATATGAAAATAAATATATAGCCTTGCTTTATGCACAACCAAAGTATGTGAACTAAGTCGGTTTTGTCATTTAAAACACTTGATCAATTTTTCATTTTTTCAAGACAATTTGTATCACTTTCGCGAATCCTAACATGACAACTCTTTGGAAAGCTAAAACGATACACACACTTTAACCTCCTAAAATTGTTCTTTAATGCCCAATTGACAAATGTCTATGAAAATCCCCTAAAGAAAAGTTAGTCATCCGTTAGGAGTTTTCTACCTTCACTTAATCAAGGAAAGTGACACCGATAAACACAATGTAACCACCAAGACAAGCATAAACTAGATTAAATCACAACCGAGTTCATTTTACAAATCTTGAACATAAATTCACCAAGCAAGCAATTTTGGCCTAAACTACTAACTAAGCTAACAATTTATGTCAAGAATTCATAACAACACCATTTAACCCGTTAAGGTCCTTAGGTGAGGGAAAGCTTTCTTGATTAATATTAATTACCCCTTATTAAACCACTAACCATTTCTAGTATCATGGTGCAATCATTTTAAACAAGTTAAACTAGTTAAACAAGTTCAAAGTCTACTAATACATGATTAATTAAGCTTCTTCTTGCAAATATCTCAACTAACCACATACTAATAATCCAAGATAATTAACTATAATCAAGAATTCAACATCAATAAACAAGGTTGCAAACTAATCATCAAGGATTAACATAGAAAATGCTCCAAGTGTCATTACAAACATAATTAACATACTAATGGTTGTTGTTAAGCAAGGAATACTAGTGTTTTTGCCCTAAGGCTTACAATAATACATAATCATCAACCAAAATGCTTGAATAATGAACAAAATCAAGGAAAGATTCAAGAAATCAAACCATAAACAAGCACTAGATTGAGAATCCGGATGATAACGAAGCTAATCGGCACGATGTGGCTTGATTCCGGGTGAAAGCAGAGCCTCCGGAGCCTGAATAGTCGCCAGAAAAGCTCCCAAAAGTCCAGTTGCGAACTGATTTATCCCTTCTGTTTTTTATAACATTTTCAGATCGCACGGTCGTGCGATTAAAGTGTACGGTCGTGCACTTTAGTTTACTGTTCACCATACCGTGTAAAATCAGCGAATCTTGGACCGGTCTTCAGATCGGCACGGGCGTGCCATGAGATGCACGATCGTTCATTTCCGAGGTAAGGTGGGCACGGGCAACTGCACTGGCAGTGCATCCGAGGTCAAAGACCAGGCACGGTCGTTCCTCCAATCGCACGGTCGTGCATTCCCAAGATCGCTTGCACGCTTGATCGCACTGGCTGTGCAATGCCGAGTTGAGCCCTGTTGTCGGTTCCGCACGGGAGTGCCAATTATCGCACAGTCGTGCGATAGCTGAAAGACAGCTTTCTTCACAGAATCTTCGCAGCTCAGCCGTTTCGCCCGAAAAATCCTCGTTTTCTTCATCTTCTTATTTGGCACGCTGTTTTAGGCCTATAAACAAAAATACACCCGATTAAGTATCCGATTCTGGATTTTAAGGCCAAAAACGCGTAAAATGGGGGTAAAATGAGGGAATAAAACATATGTATTTTGGTGAATATCAATTTCTTATCAGAAAAACGTGAACATCATATTAAAATCAATTTTTATCAAAATTTTAATTCTCCAACTTTAGGGAAAACTAACATAATTGATTTGAGCAACATCTCCTCTGATACCACATGTTGATAAGTTCTGTAAGTATGTAACGGAAAACATTTAAAAGTAATACTCGTTACAAAATCTACTCTGATACCACACGTTGGCAGCAGAGAATCCAAAATGGAATCAACCATGGAGTTCGACATGTCAGCCGGCTTGATCTGGTTCCCATTTAGGACGTATATGATTGATGGTAGTTCCGAGTTCGTAAGGGTGAAGAACTCGTAATTATGGAGAAAGAGGGGTCGAGATTATTTTTTGATGTTATTATGAATGTCTTACCTAAAACCCTCTCTAGAATGCTCCTTAAATACACCTAAGGGGAAACCTTTATTAGTTAATAAGGATAATACAGTCCATAAACAATTACCAACTAATATTATAGGGTAAATTACACTTTTCGTCCTTTATGTTTGTATCGAGTTGCAACGGATACCCTTTAACTTCAATAATTACAGCCACAGTCCTTTATTTGGAAAACTCATTACAATTTTCGTCCTTTAACAGTAACAAAGTTAAATTTTCAGTTAAGTTTATTCACTAAAGGGTAGTTTAATATTTTTACTTAATTTGTTATAGTATAAATAAAATAATAGCCTTTAAAATCTTATAGAACAAATAGAAATACATGTCTTCTCTTTCTAAATCTCTCACACCTTTCTCTCTCTCTCTAAAAAAACCAGCAGCCACCATCATTTTTACCCTCCCCTGCAAATCTGAGCCATCCCAAGATCTTCTTCATCTAACCTCCTACAAATCTGAACTATTTTAAGCTTCGATTCAACTTCTAAAACATAATCTTCAACATCCACCGATCTGGTCTTGTTCGGTTTTCCGGCGCCGGTGCTATCGGACAAGTCTGTCAAGTGATCGGTGTTGTTATTGATGTTAGGTTTAGTGAAGGATTACCGTCGATGCTATCGGACAAGTCTGTCAAGTGATCGGTACTCCGTTCACCTCACCTTATCTTCCTCCGACCGTCGACCATAATCGAGATTTGGGTTCTTCCACGAATCTGTTGTTGAAATCCTCCTTTGTTCGCAACAATATCCATGATCCTTCCAGAAAGATCAAAGATGTTTACGGTTAGGGGACGATGTGTTAGGTCTCCGGTGTCTGCAACAGCTTCGGATAAATATCTGGACTATATCCCTAAGCAGGCTTAAAGATGGATGTGAGTCTCTTTTTTTTATTGGTAGTTTCCTTTTACAAACCTCTCATACTATTTAGGTATGACATATGAAATATCTTTTTATGTATGATTAATTGATTTGATTTATATGTAGCTTGGCTTGTGTGTTTGTGACTATTATTGAAACCCTAAAATTGATATGGAATTATTAAAGGGGGAGAATATGGATTATGAACATAAAAGCAGACAAAGAACTAGTAGAAACGCTCGATAGGAAATGGTGGTGGGGTTGGATTTGGTGGTGATGATTGGATTTAGTGGTGGTGGTGGTTGGAGAGAGAGAACTGAGATTGAGATTGAGAGATTGGGGGTTGTTTGTTTGTTTAAGGGTAAATTACATTTTCCGTCCTTTATACAAGTAAATTCCTAATCTACCCTCATGTGCAAGTCACATGACTAGTCTTAACTGAAAAATTTAACCTTGTTACTGCTAAAAGGATGAAAAGTGTACTGAGTTTTTCAAATAAAGGATTGTGCCTGTAACTATTAAAGTTAAACAGTATCCGTTGCAACTCGATACAAACATAAAGGACGAAAAGTGTAATTTACCTAATATTATAATAAGCTATAATTATATTTTGGTTTCAATATTATATAAATGATTATAATACCATATAAATTAAATATAATAATTATATATAATCTTACACTAAACCCTAGCAAAAACGGGGGGTCCTAATTTTTTTTGGACATAAAGCTCCATTTTTATCTCTATAAAACATGGCTCAGCCTCTGGACCACGTCACACTTTCAAGTTGTTAGGAATTTGTTAGATCCTGGCTTGTTTTCTTCAGAAAGTTTCTATTGACAACTCATAGACCCCTGAACTCATATTCAAAGGCTTCTCACCTTCAAAGTTCATCATTTAAGCTAGAACCTGTAACGATGAGTAAGATGGATCTACGAAACTTAGGAGGTTTGTACGTAACAACAATATTTAAGTTTGTTACAGCGGTATGCACCATTCTTTTGACAAGTGATAGCCATCCATAACAGAGAGCGTAATAACCTGTCATAGGAAACAAATCATTCTATTTCTAGATTTATTCTCATTATCTTTGTTTCAGTTCTCAATCTGTTTAACTTTGATCTAATGAGTAGTGTAATCCATTTATTCAAAGTTATATACAAACCTGATTACATTTAGTTTGATTTCTTATTCTACACATTACAAATATTATTGAAATCATTAATCGTTCATTACATAACGTATTATAATAACACGAGACCAACATTACAATTGGAGTTTTCTTGTGACCAGGAATGATTCGATGTATTAATACTTTGATTAAAGTGACATTTTTGAAGCTACCCATAACAAGGAGATTAAAGTTCATTATAGTTTGTATAATAGCTATCATTTTGCCAGAATTTAATTTAGGCAAAAGTATATATCTTATTCAAAACCATACTGTATCATGATAGACACACTTTGTCTATATATGTGTTCTAATGGTTTTTTTAAATAATATACTCAATTATTTCAAGTATTTAGACACACATCATGTTACATAGACTACATTGATTTGATTGACTACTTAATGAGAAGGGGTGGCAAGAGGATTGATCATCACTTGCACTTTCTTCTTCTCTGGAATAGAAAACACCACAGCCATTAAACCAGACTTCACCTTCTCAACAATCATGATTATAACCATAAACAAAATCCTAGAAATCACTGCCATCCCTAATATTATCAACAAATCAATCCACTTCGAGTAACCCATTTCAACTTGCCATTTCTCCCTTAATATATCCTGATCTCCATCCATGATTTGTTTCACCCCTGCTTCATTATACAGATACTTCACACCTTCAAACTCGTTCTTGAACAGTCCTTGATACGCATACTTGTGAAAATCGATGTAAAATAATGGGTATTTCCAAAATGGGTGCGGTAAATCATTAGGTAATCGAAAGAACCCACCACCTAACATCATGAAGCCTTGGATCCCCGAACCCATTATAATTCCCATTAGATAATTCGGAACTACACTCGCAACTATCATCATCAGGCTCTCAACAACCAGCATACAAGAAAAGAGCACGGATATGTAGTATGCAAAGTGATCCAATCCCTCACGAAGTCCTGAGAGGTAGTATGCTATTGCCCCTGGAATCACGGATACTAGTAACAAGTATGGCACTGATGATAGGGTATTGGCTATAACGAAAGCCCCGGTTGAGTAATGTCCATTTAATCTTTCACGTTCGAATACTTTCATGTCCTCTACAAATGATGGGAATCCCCCGATCGACATGAATGTTAAGAATGTAGCCACAAACATCAGCAATGAACTTCTAGCCTGCAAGTTTGTACCCATAGTGTTTATTAAGAAAATGAACTTACATTAGTGACAACTACCGCTAGCGATGGTGCGTATATTTATAAATAATATCTAAATATATTGTGTTAACCTGAATTGAACTGTAACTTGAGCCAACGTTATAGAAGATTGTTCCAAGACCTAAGGACAACGCTATATAGATAGCAAGGCGCAACCAGTAGTAGCCAAGATCACGATGCATGTTAAGGAAAGATCTCCTCGTGAGTACAAGAGATTGAGTTGAGAAACTAGCATGGTCTTTATTTTTATCATGTACTACATCTCCCTAAGAAATTCCCAGGAAAGTATTAGTTCACAAAATTTTATAATTATGATTTAGCTCTATATTTAAAAAACTCTAGCTTACCTTCTTGCATATTTCAGAAACTTGATTGTTAACGTCTTGGTAAGTAGTAGATGACTTGTATGAATCTATTAAGATGTTAATCGCTTCCTCTGTAGGTTTCCTTCCGGCTGAACCAAGTTCGATATCCTGTAAATTATAATAGTTATATTAGAGTCATACAAACCAAAATAACACGTACAAGTACCCTATATCCATGTAAAGAAGTTACCTCATCAAAATCTTTGTTAATTGTTCTAAGAAAGTGATCAGAGGGATTCTGGAAATTGGGGCAAGGGAAGCCATTCAAAGAGAAAAACTGCATCCAAACAAGATATAGATTTAGCTTACTTTCAAAGTTAGTTTACATTTCTTTTACAAAAAACAGACATGAAATGAAGATTGTATTATAACCATACGTCATTTGCAGAGCTTGTTTTCCCGAAGTAAACTGTTCTTCCAGAAGAAAGAAGACATAAATTATGAAAAAGCCCAAATACTTCGCTACATGGCTGGTGAATTGATGCAATGATGGTTCTTCCTTCGTGCTGATCAAGCCTTGCGATCCTGCTCATCACGTAGTATGAGGCCGCACTATCAAGGCCACTTGTTGGTTCGTCAAGAAAGAGAAGCTTAGGACGAGTTAAGATCTCGATACATATGCTAACTCTTCTCTTCTGGCCTCCACTCAGACCTTTAGCTCCCCACCCTCCAATCCTCGTGTCCATCGAATCCTGAAGCCCCATCTCTTTTATGGTCATTTCCGCTCTCTCCTTCTTCTCGGATTTAGACATGGAGTCTGGTAGATGGAGTTGCGCTGAATAGTAGATGCTTTCACGGACGGTAAGTGTTGTGATTAGTGTATCATCTTGAGTCACATATGCCTGCATATAGACATGTAAGGTTTTCAATTCAGTCATTGGCGATTTTTTTTATTTTTAATTTCCATCTAATGTAAAAATGATAGGAACAATTTCATATATAAATACTCTTACAAACTTGTAAAATACTATATATACCCAAAACAAGTTTTAGTTTAAAATATATATACCTCTAAAAATTTCCATACTATCATTTAATCAAACAAAATTCAAAATATTATCATATACACATCTAGAGGACTTTCTAAATATCATATCTACCCAAATCAAATTCAGAATATCATATATATATATATATATATATATGATATTCTGAATTTGATTTTTTTTTCTAAAAAAATAGGAAATGTAATATATATATATATATATATATATATATATATATATATATATATATGATATTCTGAATTTGATTTTTTTTCCTAAAAAAATAGGAAATGTAATATATATATATATATATATATATATATATATATATATATATATTTGAACATTTTTAAAAAAGAAACACAAAAAAACACCGAGTAGTTCTTTTTTAAATGTAACAAATTTCATGTTACATAATATATATATCCAAAAAAATGTAACATACAAATTTTCAACAATTTTTTTTTAAAAAACTAGTAAGCCTTTTTTTCATAAAAATGTTCGTGTACATCTATATTACATTCCCTTTTTTTTTTGGAAAAAAATAAAAATTTTACATAGGGTTTATTTGGGTTTTCTCAACTCACATGGGTTTTCGATTTATCTTTTCCCTATATATATATATATATATATATATATATATATATATATATATATATATATAGTGTAAGGTTTATTTGAGAACCACATTTATTGTGAGAACCATGAGAACCAATGTGAACATACAAAAAAAACCTAACCCCCACCCCTCTCCCCCCCAAAACCTAAACCCCCTTCCACCCCCACCCAAGCAAATATGCTAAAAACTAAACCCCCAAAAACCTAAAAAATCAGAAAAACACACAAAAAAAAAATTTATAATATTTTTTACATTAAAATTGCTACTTTTAGTAGCAAAAAAAAATTAATTTTTTTTATAACGAAATATAGCGATTTTTTTATAAAAAATAGTAAAAAAAAAAATTATGTGTTTTTTAGCTATTTGTATGTATTTTTTGTTGTGTTCACATTGATTCTCGTGGTTCTCGCAATAAAGGGTGATTTTAATGGATCCTTCTCATATATATATATATATATATAGACGTTTCAGAACTCTAGATAATTACAGAATTTACAAAAGTTCTAACAAACAATCATTTTATAGATATAATTTTATATTTAGGGTACTTTTATCGTTTAGTATATGTATTATTATGATATTTTACATGTTAAGAGTAGTTTACATATGGGTAATAACCAAATTATATATGTGTCTAATAACTAATTGCATATATGTAAAAACTAGTTTATATATGTGTAATTATAAAGTTACATATAAAAACATGATAAAATTACTTTTAATATGTATGTAATTATAAAAATACATATAATAAATGATAAAAGTACCCTAAATATATAAATAAAAATATTGTTAGTAAAAGTCTTGAATGTTTCTGCAATTATTTAAGTTCTGAAATGAACCCAACTCTCTCTCTCTCTCTCTCTCCCTCTCTCTCTCTCTCTATATATATATATATATATATTAATTTATCATTTATTATACGTATTTTTATTATATTTTACATGTTAAGAGTAGTTTACATATGTTCAATAACCAAATTATATATGTGTCTAATAACTAACTACATATATGTAAAAACTAGTTTACATATGTGTAATTATAAAGTTATATATAAAAACATGATAAAATCACTCTTAATATTGATGTAATTATAAAAATACTTATAATAAATGATAAAAGTATCCTAAATATAAAAATATACAAATAAAAATATTTTTTAGTAAAAGTCTTGAAAGTTCTGCAACTATTTAGAGTTCTGAAATGAACTCATCTCTCTCTCTCTCTCTCTATATATATATATATATATATATATATCCTAAATATAAAAATATATAAATAAAAATATTTTTTAGTAAACGTCTTGAGAGTTCTACAACTATTTAAAGTTCATATATATATATATATATATATGGGAGGTTCATTTGAGAAGAATCTTCTTAAAAGAAGAAAAAATGAATTAATGTAGACCCTATAATTTTTTGATCAATGGTTGTAAATCAAGATATCATTTTTATCAACTTTTAATTAATGTTTTAATTACTAAGGGTAGTATAGACATTTTGAAGTAGAATATTAATAAATATTTTAAAGAGTTACTCAAGTCTTATTAATGCTACCATAAATTACTCATTCACCATCATTAATGTATTGGTTTCCTACACAAATTTTATTAGAAGTGACAAAATTATTTAAAAATTTTATGTCCTACACATATTTTATTATGACTCGTAAAATTATTTAAAAGTGTTTGAGTCCTACACATTCTGTATCATACACCAAAATATTGTTTTAATAGTGTATCCTTTATTCTTAATTTTTAATTCTGCTCATTTGAACTCTCCACTATATATATATATATATATATATATATATATATATAGGGCCAGGATCATTTCAGAACCATAAATATTTACTGAACTCGCAGAACTCCTAATAAACAATCTTTTTATTTATATATTTTTATGTTTAGGATAATTTCATCATTTATTATGTGTATTTTTACTGATTACATACATATTAAGAGTAATTTCATCATTTTTTATATGTAATTTTATAATTACACATATGTAAACTAGTTTTTTTACATATATGTAATTAGTTATGACACATATATATAATTTTGGCAATTAAACGTATGTAAACTACTTTTAACATGTACGTAATCAAAGAAATATATATAATAGATGATAAAAAGACCCTAAATACAAAAATTTATATATAAAATGATTGTTTATTAGGAGTTCTGAAAGTTCTGTAGTTATTTAGAGTTCTGAAATGAACTCAACCATATATATATATATATATTTGTAGGGTATATGTTGTTATAAATTTGGTTGGTGCATGTATGATAATTTGAAAGTTTACGCTAGTCAAAGGCGTGGACTCAACTATATTATTTTTGTGTTATGTCGTGTAATCGTAGTCGATAAGTGTGCTTTTCACATAAATATCCGGTGTTAGACGATACGGTGTGGAAGGGGTTGAACTTGGGGAGGTAATTCGAAACGTGTACGATACGTCAACGTGTGTCAGAAACGGGGCGTGGTGAAAAAACGAAGGGTGTTGGAAGGTGTGGAAGAGTGATGTTATTCGACATGTGGCACCTAGTTTTTGTTTTTATTTAATATTATAAATTTAAAAAATAACTATTAAATTTAAATGGATGTTTGGGTGTGTGGTTTTTAAAAAAGTGGGTGAGTATGTGATATATATATAAGTGTTATTAAAAAAAATTAATTAATTAGGTCAAACCAGTCGTCGAACGGCTAGTTTGAAACCACCAATAACAAGCCAACACCTCGTTAGCCGTTTGCCCTCAACGACGATGAAGAACTTGAAACCCGAATCATAACGCCGTTCAAAACGCTGGCCACAGGGTGTTTTGGTGGGCGTTGACCGACAACCACGCTGGCGTTAAACACCCACACCTCATGGTCTTAGGGTAAGCGGGGCACCTTCGGTGACCGCATGCGGGGACTCCTTTACCGTGCGGGTACACCGCCACCAACAAAGGTTTACCGCGCGGTTTGTGTTTGGCTCGGTAAGTAGTCACCGCTTGAGAGAGAGGAGAGAGAGAGAGGTGATTGGTTGTTAATGTGGGTCCACCCTTTTTCCACCAATCACGTTTTTTTCTTTTTTTTTTATAAAAAAAATAATTGTGTGAGTGGAGTGATGCCAACGTTTGAGTGCAAAATGGAGACGTAAGAGGGGAGTTGACGTGACGCGTGCTGATTGGGTGTGTGTAAGAGAGCTCACTCCCCTAAGAGAGGAGTGCCCCTCTCACCCTTAGAATTTTTGGATTCCGCTCCCCTAGGAGACTCATAGATACCAAATTTGCAAAATCATCTTTTGTTTTGCTTTGAAACTAAGCATCTAGAAATCAAAAACTACCTATCAACCGAAAACTAGACCAAGAAATAACTAGATGAACTCAATAAATCACATTTCCTAAATATTTTTAGTGCTTACCGATGTTCCATATGCTAAAGTTTTCTTGACTCCATTAACTAAAATATCACCACTCTTCCTAATCTTGGGATCTAGTCTCCCTGCATAAAAAAAGATATCAGTTAAAACTGTAATATCAAGTTCAATCATTATAGCACGTAATTTGTTTTGCAAAACAATTAATAAAGTTTGCATGAAGCATATGTCCTAGCTAGTTTTATTGAACCAACTAGCAGTTATATGTACCTGCTAACGCGTCCAGGAGGGTGGATTTGCCGGAACCAGAAGGACCCATAATAGCAAGGATTTCCCCGGGTCTGGCATACCCCGTAACACCTTGAAGTATGGACCGACTTCCACCGGTTTGTCCATCCCGCACCATAACCCATAAGTCTTTCCATGTCAAACACACACCATCATTGAAGGTGTCACCCTCGAGATCACCATTACTACGACTGCTGCGTTGAAGTTCTTCGTGGTTTGGAAGTGCGGGATCTCTCACGAAGACGTCTCCTCAGATTACGCTCGGGTTCGTCTGAAGGCTCAAAAGCATCGGGAGCGGGGGTTGAGGACATCAACCTGCAAACGAAAAATTGACACACGTGAATATTATATTATTATAATAAGGCTGTTTTTTTTGTTGTAATAAAACAGAATTTCTGTTTAAAATGGCTGAAATTTTTTTAAAAATTCAAAAGCAGGCCTGGAATTTTATAAAAATCAAAACAAATAAAATAATCAAATCGGCTAGTATAAAATAAATTTTCGGAGCCGAAAATTCAAAGAATAAATGAATAATTAGTCCGAATTCGAACAAATAAATGAAATAAAAATTTACAAGTGTTTAAAATAAGCTTGAAAACGAATGAATTAAATCAAAAACAAGAAATATTAACAAATAAATAAACAAATAAATAATCAAGAAAATATTTACAAATATTCACAAGTATGTACACCGATAAGATATTGACTCGGGTCGTTCCTGAAGCTCGCCACATCCCCGGCAACGGCGCCAAAAACTTGACGTGTGCGCGTATATACATATTTTTACAATGAATTTTACACACGGTTCGGTTTTAAATTTATAAAAATGATTTATACTTCAATATTAAAACACACACGAAAGGGCAAGTGTACCCCGTCATATATGTAGTAAAGTATCGGTAAGAACAAAGTGTCGATCCAAGGATGTGGGCGGAGGAATCATACTAAACCTTTGTCATTAAATTACCGGTAGAAAGATAAGTGGGTGATTTTCTAAAAACTAAAATCAGACTAAATAAATATTTTTAAAAAGATAATAGACTCCAAATATGAAAATAAATATATAGCCTTGCTTTATGCACAACCAAAGTATGTGAACTAAGTCGGTTTTGTCATTTAAAACACTTGATCAATTTTTCATTTTTTCAAGACAATTTGTATCACTTTCGCGAATCCTAACATGACAACTCTTTGGAAAGCTAAAACGATACACACACTTTAACCTCCTAAAATTGTTCTTTAATGCCCAATTGACAAATGTCTATGAAAATCCCCTAAAGAAAAGTTAGTCATCCGTTAGGAGTTTTCTACCTTCACTTAATCAAGGAAAGTGACACCGATAAACACAATGTAACCACCAAGACAAGCATAAACTAGATTAAATCACAACCGAGTTCATTTTACAAATCTTGAACATAAATTCACCAAGCAAGCAATTTTGGCCTAAACTACTAACTAAGCTAACAATTTATGTCAAGAATTCATAACAACACCATTTAACCCGTTAAGGTCCTTAGGTGAGGGAAAGCTTTCTTGATTAATATTAATTACCCCTTATTAAACCACTAACCATTTCTAGTATCATGGTGCAATCATTTTAAACAAGTTAAACTAGTTAAACAAGTTCAAAGTCTACTAATACATGATTAATTAAGCTTCTTCTTGCAAATATCTCAACTAACCACATACTAATAATCCAAGATAATTAACTATAATCAAGAATTCAACATCAATAAACAAGGTTGCAAACTAATCATCAAGGATTAACATAGAAAATGCTCCAAGTGTCATTACAAACATAATTAACATACTAATGGTTGTTGTTAAGCAAGGAATACTAGTGTTTTTGCCCTAAGGCTTACAATAATACATAATCATCAACCAAAATGCTTGAATAATGAACAAAATCAAGGAAAGATTCAAGAAATCAAACCATAAACAAGCACTAGATTGAGAATCCGGATGATAACGAAGCTAATCGGCACGATGTGGCTTGATTCCGGGTGAAAGCAGAGCCTCCGGAGCCTGAATAGTCGCCAGAAAAGCTCCCAAAAGTCCAGTTGCGAACTGATTTATCCCTTCTGTTTTTTATAACATTTTCAGATCGCACGGTCGTGCGATTAAAGTGTACGGTCGTGCACTTTAGTTTACTGTTCACCATACCGTGTAAAATCAGCGAATCTTGGACCGGTCTTCAGATCGGCACGGGCGTGCCATGAGATGCACGATCGTTCATTTCCGAGGTAAGGTGGGCACGGGCAACTGCACTGGCAGTGCATCCGAGGTCAAAGACCAGGCACGGTCGTTCCTCCAATCGCACGGTCGTGCATTCCCAAGATCGCTTGCACGCTTGATCGCACTGGCTGTGCAATGCCGAGTTGAGCCCTGTTGTCGGTTCCGCACGGGAGTGCCAATTATCGCACAGTCGTGCGATAGCTGAAAGACAGCTTTCTTCACAGAATCTTCGCAGCTCAGCCGTTTCGCCCGAAAAATCCTCGTTTTCTTCATCTTCTTATTTGGCACGCTGTTTTAGGCCTATAAACAAAAATACACCCGATTAAGTATCCGATTCTCGATTTTAAGGCCAAAAACGCGTAAAATGGGGGTAAAATGGGGGAATAAAACATATGTATTTTGGTGAATATCAATTTCTTATCAGAAAAACGTGAACATCATATTAAAATCAATTTTTATCAAAATTTTAATTCTCCAACTTTAGGGAAAACTAACATAATTGATTTGAGCAACATCTCCTCTGATACCACATGTTGATAAGTTCTGTAAGTATGTAACGGAAAACATTTAAAAGTAATACCCGTTACAAAATCTACTCTGATACCACACGTTGGCAGCAGAGAATCCAAAATGGAATCAACCATGGAGTTCGACATGTCAGCCGGCTTAATCTGGTTCCCATTTAGGACGTATATGATTGATGGTAGTTCCGAGTTCGTAAGGGTGAAGAACTCGTAATTATGGAGAAAGAGGGGTCGAGATTATTTTTTGATGTTATTATGAATGTCTTACCTAAAACCCTCTCTAGAATGCTCCTTAAATACACCTAAGGGGAAACCTTTATTAGTTAATAAGGATAATACAGTCCATAAACAATTACCAACTAATATTATAGGGTAAATTACACTTTTCGTCCTTTATGTTTGTATCGAGTTGCAACGGATACCCTTTAACTTCAATAATTACAGCCACAGTCCTTTATTTGGAAAACTCATTACAATTTTCGTCCTTTAACAGTAACAAAGTTAAATTTTCAGTTAAGTTTATTCACTAAAGGGTAGTTTAATATTTTTACTTAATTTGTTATAGTATAAATAAAATAATAGCCTTTAAAATCTTATAGAACAAATAGAAATACATGTCTTCTCTTTCTAAATCTCTCACACCTTTCTCTCTCTCTCTAAAAAAACCAGCAGCCACCATCATTTTTACCCTCCCCTGCAAATCTGAGCCATCCCAAGATCTTCTTCATCTAACCTCCTACAAATCTGAACTATTTTAAGCTTCGATTCAACTTCTAAAACATAATCTTCAACATCCACCGATCTGGTCTTGTTCGGTTTTCCGGCGCCGGTGCTATCGGACAAGTCTGTCAAGTGATCGGTGTTGTTATTGATGTTAGGTTTAGTGAAGGATTACCGTCGATGCTATCGGACAAGTCTGTCAAGTGATCGGTACTCCGTTCACCTCACCTTATCTTCCTCCGACCGTCGACCATAATCGAGATTTGGGTTCTTCCACGAATCTGTTGTTGAAATCCTCCTTTGTTCGCAACAATATCCAAGATCCTTCCAGAAAGATCAAAGATGTTTACGGTTAGGGGACGATGTGTTAGGTCTCCGGTGTCTGCAACGGCTTCGGATAAATATCTGGACTATATCCCTAAGCAGGCTTAAAGATGGATGTGAGTCTCTTTTTTTTATTGGTAGTTTCCTTTTACAAACCTCTCATACTATTTAGGTATGACATATGAAATATCTTTTTATGTATGATTAATTGATTTGATCTATATGTAGCTTGGCTTGTGTGTTTGTGACTATTATTGAAACCCTAAAATTGATATGGAATTATTAAAGGGGGAGAATATGGATTATGAACATAAAAGCAGACAAAGAACTAGTAGAAACGCTCGATAGGAAATGGTGGTGGGGTTGGATTTGGTGGTGATGACTGGATTTAGTGGTGGTGGTGGTTGGAGAGAGAGAACTGAGATTGAGATTGAGAGATTGGGGGTTGTTTGTTTGTTTAAGGGTAAATTACATTTTCCGTCCTTTATACAAGTAAATTCCTAATCTACCCTCATGTGCAAGTCACATGACTAGTCTTAACTGAAAAATTTAACCTTGTTACTGCTAAAAGGATGAAAAGTGTACTGAGTTTTTCAAATAAAGGATTGTGCCTGTAACTATTAAAGTTAAACAGTATCCGTTGCAACTCGATACAAACATAAAGGACGAAAAGTGTAATTTACCTAATATTATAATAAGCTATAATTATATTTTGGTTTCAATATTATATAAATGATTATAATACCATATAAATTAAATATAATAATTATATATAATCTTACACTAAACCCTAGCAAAAACGGGGGGTCCTAATTTTTTTTGGACATAAAGCTCCATTTTTATCTCTATAAAACATGGCTCAGCCTCTGGACCACGTCACACTTTCAAGTTGTTAGGAATTTGTTAGATCCTGGCTTGTTTTCTTCAGAAAGTTTCTATTGACAACTCATAGACCCCTGAACTCATATTCAAAGGCTTCTCACCTTCAAAGTTCATCATTTAAGCTAGAACCTGTAACGATGAGTAAGATGGATCTACGAAACTTAGGAGGTTTGTACGTAACAACAATATTTAAGTTTGTTACAGCGGTATGCACCATTCTTTTGACAAGTGATAGCCATCCATAACAGAGAGCGTAATAACCTGTCATAGGAAACAAATCATTCTATTTCTAGATTTATTCTCATTATCTTTGTTTCAGTTCTCAATCTGTTTAACTTTGATCTAATGAGTAGTGTAATCCATTTATTCAAAGTTATATACAAACCTGATTACATTTAGTTTGATTTCTTATTCTACACATTACAAATATTATTGAAATCATTAATCGTTCATTACATAACGTATTATAATAACACGAGACCAACATTACAATTGGAGTTTTCTTGTGACCAGGAATGATTCGATGTATTAATACTTTGATTAAAGTGACATTTTTGAAGCTACCCATAACAAGGAGATTAAAGTTCATTATAGTTTGTATAATAGCTATCATTTTGCCAGAATTTAATTTAGGCAAAAGTATATATCTTATTCAAAACCATACTGTATCATGATAGACACACTTTGTCTATATATGTGTTCTAATGGTTTTTTTAAATAATATACTCAATTATTTCAAGTATTTAGACACACATCATGTTACATAGACTACATTGATTTGATTGACTACTTAATGAGAAGGGGTGGCAAGAGGATTGATCATCACTTGCACTTTCTTCTTCTCTGGAATAGAAAACACCACAGCCATTAAACCAGACTTCACCTTCTCAACAATCATGATTATAACCATAAACAAAATCCTAGAAATCACTGCCATCCCTAATATTATCAACAAATCAATCCACTTCGAGTAACCCATTTCAACTTGCCATTTCTCCCTTAATATATCCTGATCTCCATCCATGATTTGTTTCACCCCTGCTTCATTATACAGATACTTCACACCTTCAAACTCGTTCTTGAACAGTCCTTGATACGCATACTTGTGAAAATCGATGTAAAATAATGGGTATTTCCAAAATGGGTGCGGTAAATCATTAGGTAATCGAAAGAACCCACCACCTAACATCATGAAGCCTTGGATCCCCGAACCCATTATAATTCCCATTAGATAATTCGGAACTACACTCGCAACTATCATCATCAGGCTCTCAACAACCAGCATACAAGAAAAGAGCACGGATATGTAGTATGCAAAGTGATCCAATCCCTCACGAAGTCCTGAGAGGTAGTATGCTATTGCCCCTGGAATCACGGATACTAGTAACAAGTATGGCACTGATGATAGGGTATTGGCTATAACGAAAGCCCCGGTTGAGTAATGTCCATTTAATCTTTCACGTTCGAATACTTTCATGTCCTCTACAAATGATGGGAATCCCCCGATCGACATGAATGTTAAGAATGTAGCCACAAACATCAGCAATGAACTTCTAGCCTGCAAGTTTGTACCCATAGTGTTTATTAAGAAAATGAACTTACATTAGTGACAACTACCGCTAGCGATGGTGCGTATATTTATAAATAATATCTAAATATATTGTGTTAACCTGAATTGAACTGTAACTTGAGCCAACGTTATAGAAGATTGTTCCAAGACCTAAGGACAACGCTATATAGATAGCAAGGCGCAACCAGTAGTAGCCAAGATCACGATGCATGTTAAGGAAAGATCTCCTCGTGAGTACAAGAGATTGAGTTGAGAAACTAGCATGGTCTTTATTTTTATCATGTACTACATCTCCCTAAGAAATTCCCAGGAAAGTATTAGTTCACAAAATTTTATAATTATGATTTAGCTCTATATTTAAAAAACTCTAGCTTACCTTCTTGCATATTTCAGAAACTTGATTGTTAACGTCTTGGTAAGTAGTAGATGACTTGTATGAATCTATTAAGATGTTAATCGCTTCCTCTGTAGGTTTCCTTCCGGCTGAACCAAGTTCGATATCCTGTAAATTATAATAGTTATATTAGAGTCATACAAAACAAAATAACACGTACAAGTACCCTATATCCATGTAAAGAAGTTACCTCATCAAAATCTTTGTTAATTGTTCTAAGAAAGTGATCAGAGGGATTCTGGAAATTGGGGCAAGGGAAGCCATTCAAAGAGAAAAACTGCATCCAAACAAGATATAGATTTAGCTTACTTTCAAAGTTAGTTTACATTTCTTTTACAAAAAACAGACATGAAATGAAGATTGTATTATAACCATACGTCATTTGCAGAGCTTGTTTTCCCGAAGTAAACTGTTCTTCCAGAAGAAAGAAGACATAAATTATGAAAAAGCCCAAATACTTCGCTACATGGCTGGTGAATTGATGCAATGATGGTTCTTCCTTCGTGCTGATCAAGCCTTGCGATCCTGCTCATCACGTAGTATGAGGCCGCACTATCAAGGCCACTTGTTGGTTCGTCAAGAAAGAGAAGCTTAGGACGAGTTAAGATCTCGATACATATGCTAACTCTTCTCTTCTGGCCTCCACTCAGACCTTTAGCTCCCCACCCTCCAATCCTCGTGTCCATCGAATCCTGAAGCCCCATCTCTTTTATGGTCATTTCCGCTCTCTCCTTCTTCTCGGATTTAGACATGGAGTCTGGTAGTTGGAGTTGCGCTGAATAGTAGATGCTTTCACGGACGGTAAGTGTTGTGATTAGTGTATCATCTTGAGTCACATATGCCTGCATATAGACATGTAAGGTTTTCAATTCAGTCATTTGGCGATTTTTTTTATTTTTAATTTCCATCTAATGTAAAAATGATAGGAACAATTTCATATATAAATACTCTTACAAACTTGTAAAATACTATATATACCCAAAACAAGTTTTAGTTTAAAATATATATACCTCTAAAAATTTCCATACTATCATTTAATCAAACAAAATTCAAAATATTATCATATACACATCTAGAGGACTTTCTAAATATCATATCTACCCAAATCAAATTCAGAATATCATATATATATATATGATATTCTGAATTTGATTTTTTTTTCTAAAAAAATAGGAAATGTAATATATATATATATATATATATATATATATATGATATTCTGAATTTGATTTTTTTTTCTAAAAAATAGGAAATGTAATATATATATATATATATATATATATATATATATATATATATATATATATATATTTGAACATTTTTAAAAAAGAAACACAAAAAAACACCGAGTAGTTCTTTTTTAAATGTAACAAATTTCATGTTACATAATATATATATCCAAAAAAATGTAACATACAAATTTTTTTTAAAAAACTGGTAAGCCTTTTTTTCATAAAAATGTTCGTGTACATCTATATTACATTCCCTTTTTTTTTGGAAAAAAATAAAAAATTTACATAGGGTTTATTTGGGTTTTCTCAACTCACATGGGTTTTCGATTTATCTTTTCCCTATATATATACATATATATATATATAGTGTAAGGTTTATTTGAGAACCACCTTTATTGTGAGAACCATGAGAACCAATGTGAACATACAAAAAAAACCTAACCCCCACCCCTCACCCCCCCAAAACCTAAACCCCCTTCCACCCCCACCCAAGCAAATATGCTAAAAACTAAACCCCCAAAAACCTAAAAAATCAGAAAAACACACAAAAAAAATTTTATAATATTTTTTACATTAAAATTGCAACTTTTAGTAGCAAAAAAATATTAATTTTTTTTATAACGAAATATAGCGATTTTTTTATAAAAAATAGTAAAAAAAAAATTATGTGTTTTTTAGCTATTTGTATGTATTTTTTGTTGTGTTCACATTGATTCTCGTGGTTCTCGCAATAAAGGGTGATTTTAATGGATCCTTCTCATATATATATATATATATATATAGACGTTTCAGAACTCTAGATAATTACAGAATTTACAAAAGTTCTAACAAACAATCATTTTATAGATATAATTTTATATTTAGGGTACTTTTATCGTTTAGTATATGTATTATTATGATATTTTACATGTTAAGAGTAGTTTACATATGGGTAATAACCAAATTATATATGTGTCTAATAACTAATTGCATATATGTAAAAACTAGTTTATATATGTGTAATTATAAAGTTACATATAAAAACATGATAAAATTACTTTTAATATGTATGTAATTATAAAAATACATATAATAAATGATAAAAGTACCCTAAATATATAAATAAAAATATTGTTAGTAAAAGTCTTGAATGTTTCTGCAATTATTTAAGTTCTGAAATGAACCCAACTCTCTCTCTCTCTCTCTCTCCCCTCTCTCTCTCTCTCTATATATATATATATATATATTAATTTATCATTTATTATACGTATTTTTATTATATTTTACATGTTAAGAGTAGTTTACATATGTTCAATAACCAAATTATATATGTGTCTAATAACTAACTACATATATGTAAAAACTAGTTTACATATGTGTAATTATAAAGTTATATATAAAAACATGATAAAATCACTCTTAATATTGATGTAATTATAAAAATACTTATAATAAATGATAAAAGTATCCTAAATATAAAAATATACAAATAAAAATATTTTTTAGTAAAAGTCTTGAAAGTTCTGCAACTATTTAGAGTTCTGAAATGAACTCATCTCTCTCTCTCTCTCTCTCTCTATATATATATATATATATATATATATATCCTAAATATAAAAATATATAAATAAAAATATTTTTTAGTAAACGTCTTGAGAGTTCTACAACTATTTAAAGTTCATATATATATATATATATATGGGAGGTTCATTTGAGAAGAATCTTCTTAAAAGAAGAAAAAATGAATTAATGTAGACCCTATAATTTTTTGATCAATGGTTGTAAATCAAGATATCATTTTTATCAACTTTTAATTAATGTTTTAATTACTAAGGGTAGTATAGACATTTTGAAGTAGAATATTAATAAATATTTTAAAGAGTTACTCAAGTCTTATTAATGCTACCATAAATTACTCATTCACCATCATTAATGTATTGGTTTCCTACACAAATTTTATTAGAAGTGACAAAATTATTTAAAAATTTTATGTCCTACACATATTTTATTATGACTCGTAAAATTATTTAAAAGTGTTTGAGTCCTACACATTCTGTATCATACACCAAAATATTGTTTTAATAGTGTATCCTTTATTCTTAATTTTTAATTCTGCTCATTTGAACTCTCCACTATATATATATATATATATATATATATATATATATATATATATATATATATATATATATATATATATAGGGCCAGGATCATTTCAGAACCATAAATATTTACTGAACTCGCAGAACTCCTAATAAACAATCTTTTTATTTATATATTTTTATGTTTAGGATAATTTCATCATTTATTATGTGTATTTTTACTGATTACATACATATTAAGAGTAATTTCATCATTTTTTATATGTAATTTTATAATTACACATATGTAAACTAGTTTTTTTACATATATGTAATTAGTTATGACACATATATATAATTTTGGCAATTAAACGTATGTAAACTACTTTTAACATGTACGTAATCAAAGAAATATATATAATAGATGATAAAAAGATCCTAAATACAAAAATTTATATATAAAATGATTGTTTATTAGGAGTTCTGAAAGTTCTGTAGTTATTTAGAGTTCTGAAATGAACTCAACCATATATATATATATATATTTGTAGGGTATATGTTGTTATAAATTTGGTTGGTGCATGTATGATAATTTGAAAGTTTACGCTAGTCAAAGGCGTGGACTCAACTATATTATTTTTGTGTTATGTCGTGTAATCGTAGTCGATAAGTGTGCTTTTCACATAAATATCCGGTGTTAGACGATACGGTGTGGAAGGGGTTGAACTTGGGGCGGTAATTCGAAACGTGTACGATACGTCAACGTGTGTCAGAAACGGGGCGTGGTGAAAAAACGAAGGGTGTTGGAAGGTGTGGAAGAGTGATGTTATTCGACATGTGGCACCTAGTTTTTGTTTTTATTTAATATTATAAATTTAAAAAATAACTATTAAATTTAAATGGATGTTTGGGTGTGTGGTTTTTAAAAAAGTGGGTGAGTATGTGATATATATATAAGTGTTATTAAAAAAAATTAATTAATTAGGTCAAACCAGTCGTCGAACGGCTAGTTTGAAACCACCAATAACAAGCCAACACCTCGTTAGCCGTTTGCCCTCAACGACGATGAAGAACTTGAAACCCGAATCATAACGCCGTTCAAAACGCTGGCCACAGGGTGTTTTGGTGGGCGTTGACCGACAACCACGCTGGCGTTAAACACCCACACCTCATGGTCTTAGGGTAAGCGGGGCACCTTCGGTGACCGCATGCGGGGACTCCTTTACCGTGCGGGTACACCGCCACCAACAAAGGTTTACCGCGCGGTTTGTGTTTGGCTCGGTAAGTAGTCACCGCTTGAGAGAGAGGAGAGAGAGAGAGGTGATTGGTTGTTAATGTGGGTCCACCATTTTTCCACCAATCACGTTTTTTTCTTTTTTTTTTATAAAAAAAATAATTGTGTGAGTGAAGTGATGCCAACGTTTGAGTGCAAAATGGAGACGTAAGAGGGGAGTTGACGTGACGCGTGCTGATTGGGTGTGTGTAAGAGAGCTCACTCCCCTAAGAGAGGAGTGCCCCTCTCACCCTTAGAATTTTTGGATTCCGCTCCCCTAGGAGACTCATAGATACCAAATTTGCAAAATCATCTTTTGTTTTGCTTTGAAACTAAGCATCTAGAAATCAAAAACTACCTATCAACCGAAAACTAGACCAAGAAATAACTAGATGAACTCAATAAATCACATTTCCTAAATATTTTTAGTGCTTACCGATGTTCCATATGCTAAAGTTTTCTTGACTCCATTAACTAAAATATCACCACTCTTCCTAATCTTGGGATCTAGTCTCCCTGCATAAAAAAAGATATCAGTTAAAACTGTAATATCAAGTTCAATCATTATAGCACGTAATTTGTTTTGCAAAACAATTAATAAAGTTTGCATGAAGCATATGTCCTAGCTAGTTTTATTGAACCAACTAGCAGTTATATGTACCTGTTAACGCGTCCAGGAGGGTGGATTTGCCGGAACCAGAAGGACCCATAATAGCAAGGATTTCCCCGGGTCTGGCATACCCCGTAACACCTTGAAGTATGGACCGACTTCCACCGGTTTGTCCATCCCGCACCATAACCCATAAGTCTTTCCATGTCAAACACACACCATCATTGAAGGTGTCACCCTCGAGATCACCATTACTACGACTGCTGCGTTGAAGTTCTTCGTGGTTTGGAAGTGCTGGTGCATGAGATGTAATCTCCACCTCTTGGGGATATTTCTTTACTTCTTTGTCATGAAGAGGTTCCATGCTATAGAGAAAGAGATAGAGAGAGAGAGACAGAGAGAGAGAGAGAGAGAGAGAGAGAGATGTGGGGATAGATATATATTTGAGTGTTTAAAGATGGAGAGTGAGTTTGGTTTATATAAGGATCAAGCTATCCATGTGTCATGATTTCAGCCAGACATAAAAATTAGCTTTTCTTGACCACTCAAGAGTGTGACTTGATCGACAAATGTTTATAAATCAACTAACTTAGAACCTGTGTAAAGAACAGGAAAAATCATCAAACTTGACATTGACGGAGATAAATTCAGTGGCGAATCTTGAGATATTCGATTGGGAGTCGAAAACGTATATAACTCAAAAAATTATAAATGTGTGCTTGCCTTCCAAAGGGATATTTTGGATGCAAAGTTATCAATGATCGGTTTCCAGATTTTAAGGATATCCATGTTAGCCTCAACTGGAGACTACGGCCGTTCACGAGCCGATCCGAACTGAGCGGACCTTTGCTCGAGCTTGGCTTGTTTACAACTGAGCGAAATCCGAACGAGCATATTCGAGCGCATAAATTTCCGAGCGAGAAGCGAGCGACGAGTAATTTGGACAATCGTAGATTTAGCATGTTTCCTTCGATGTCTCCGTTATCGGGTCACGACTAAGGTCCAACTGTTCGAGGATGACTATAAGATTGAGGTCAGATCGTCCAAGGATGAGGCTCTGGTTGAGGCAGGTGAGGCGATAAGTATACAACAAAGAACAATTGTCGCATTATGGCGTATAGTGAGAGCGAGGGACGATTGATGAGAGAAAGATCTCAAATACTGTCACTTCACGACTTAGAGTTTTAGTTTTAAATTTAGTGTTAAAATTTTTTATTGGTTTGCTTGGGCTAGTTTGGATAAAGATAATTATATATTTGAGTATAGTGGTCTAAATCTAATAGAGCAATATGCGTTAAAATATGAATATACATGTAATTTGTGTATGCATATATAATTATATATATAATAAATTAATTAAAATTAATTCGAGCCGAGCCGAGCCGAGAGTGGACCTTTGTTCATGCTTGGCTCGTTTGCAAACCGAACCAAACCGAGCGAGCATATTCCGATCGTTTTCCGAGCAATCGGCGAGCGAGCGATGAGTGACGAGCGATTTGAACAACCTACTGGATACCTACGTATAAGAAGGGAAAGGTCTATGTTTGACATTGTGAAAATCTAGCCATGCTTGTAATCTGATTTGGTTACACCCCCACCCTGGATACTTTACTTTCACTGAGTTAACCTTGAGACCAGATGTTAAATGAAAGACATCGTAATACTCTGGCCAACTTGAGGAAGTTTGTAGCCACCCAATTATCCATAAAGGTGATGATGAGATCACCTTATTATTATCTTAATACCTATTTATTTGTCATATTTGTTTGAACCATTAGTGTGTAATAACTTGTTGCGTAAAAAATTAACCATATTAATGTGAGTTTTGTATGCCGATGTAAAGACATTTGATAGCACTATTTTTTTATTTTTTTTTTTAATAAATTTTTTTTTACTCCTCTCGCTTGTGTGACTTTAACCCAAGACCTTACCCTCCCAAGATGTTTAAAGGTTTTGTCTTTCACAATGAACTACCACCTCATTAGTATTTGATAGTACTATTATTAATATATGCTTCAAAGAGTTATACTTTGAGTAAAAAAATAAAAAGAATATTTAAAGAATTAAATATTCTACCAAGTGAGTAGCCTCACATTAACCTTAGCATAACTAATTTAACCATAATTTCATCCAAACTATATTCTAAGAAAAGTGATTAGACATCCAAAATAAAATCGGTTTTTATTTTTGTATAAAGACATATAGACTCCAGATTTTATCTCGAAACCAAGTTTTATATATTTGACAAGTGATAATTTTCTTACGGGGTAAATAGAGCTTAACTTTAATATTATTTTTTTAATTGAAAAAGTCGTTCTATGCGTATGAAGCACAATAATCCAACATTAAATCAATATTATTTTAATTGCTTTGTATATTGAATAGAATACATCTCGTATCTCATAGTATTCCAAACAGATATATATGATAACCGACAATCTAACCAGGTTTTGTCCTTTGGCTATTAACACTGATAGTATATTAATATTAGATATGGGGTGTATGGTTGTGTTGGGCGTATAAGGATTGCAGGGAGACCCACATAAGTATGATACTTCCTCCGAGGATGACCCATATAATATTTGCATTGGGCCAATGTCAATTGTCATGTCATGTTCCACCAAAATCAACTCAAACTAAGGAAGTTTTATGGGCATTTCATTTCACACCTTGATTTCAATGAACCAAATAATATTTTTTTTAAACAGTAAATATCTTTTAATTCCTGTCATATGTTTAACTTGAACCTAAGACCTTTCTCTCGCAAATTTAAATGTTTAAACGTTTTACCTTTACCAATGGACCATCACCCAATTGGTACCAATAATATTTATATTGTAATTTTAAGATGGAAGTAACAACCATGGAAATAACAACCATGTTGTCACATGCTAAATGTTCAAAGGTCACACTACTATAGGTTGTACTTGAATTCTTGGGATCATTGATTAGTTCCAGACTTTATGAAGGAGGACCTTAACGGATTAAAAAGATGTACGTGCCTAGTTGCTGTTAATCCAGCGAACACATCACTAGTCAAGAGTTGATGTTGCTCTCCTGATGAGTCCAACTTAGGACGAAACCAGAGACCTAGATCAAGAGCCGGATTGATTAACTTATCCCAGGGAAACTAGGGACGCCACACCGGCATCAAAAGATAACTCAGTGACAAGTGGTATCAGAGTTGAAGGATTCTTGGGTAATTTGGTACGTGACTTATCTCAGAGGCACATTTACCAAACCAGTATAATTATGCAATGGTGGGGGGAGAAGACCAAATACGGGGCACTTCGGTGTAGGTCTTTGTACGCCGCGAGTATGGGATTATGAGTGTCGCCCTAGTATAGTATTAATGAAGCCCGCCGAGATTCAGTTCAGCAACTACGGTCCAAGAGCGCCGTAAAAAAACTGAAGGCTTCACATTCTTTAGGTTCCTCGTATTCCTGAAACTACTAGCAAACATCCACGCCAAACAAAAGTAATCCGATGCAATATACTGTACAATCCGGATGAAGATCGTTGTTGATGTGTAACTAGGTGTCCTACTTAACCAAAGTGAGTTATGCTAAATCATTCAGGGTGATGTATGATCCTTCGGTTGCAATCAAGTACGAGATTGCGGGCATGCATGAGGTGTAAGGACTGCAAAAATGCCCCAAAATGACCCGTAAGTGAAAACCCGGACCCCTGAAACCCTAATGCACATGAAAAATCAAGAAAACAAGGATTTTTGATTTCAGGCGGGCCGCGTAAACCGTAAGCTTATGCTTACGCGGGCCGCGTCAACTTAAAATTTGAACGGATAAGCATTCAGGCCACGTGTCGTACGCGTGGCAGACCTACTCGTGACACATATGCCCTACAAGTAGACTAGGGGCTCTCGCGGGCCGCGTAAAACCTATGTTAAGGTTTACTCGGGCCGCGTAAAACTCAAAATATTGCTATAAGTAGCCTGTGCATGGGGCTTTCATCTGTGCTCGAAATCTCACTCTTAAATCGACCCTATTCTGCTAAAAACTAGTTTTACAGTATCAAAACGCTGCTACGAGTACAGGGTAATAAATCGATCACTGCCACGATATAATGTCCGATTGATTGAAACCAATCCGATGGATGTTTAAGTGCTGCCCGTAGTTGGGCTGTACTTTGTCATTCGTCGTGAAGGTTTTGATTTCGTGAGTTATCGTAAATGTTGTATTAAGTTACCGACCTAGTTTCGTATGCATTGCTGTTTTAATTAGGTTATCAGTCTTATCAGTAGGCTAAACTCTGTCCGTCTAAACTTGCAAAGTGAGTCATTCTCTTTTTATCAACAATATTTTACAATACTCCATTTATTTTCAAAAGTTATAATTACAGGGATTAAGTCGTGGTTATCTTGAATCACTGGCAAATGGGGTATTGTGCACATTACTAATTTCTCACGGTTAGGTTCACCAACCTAACAATGATAATCATCACTACTTGGGTGAAAGGACCCAATAGTGGTATGACCATCGTCACCAGGGTGTGACACGGCGCCAGATAAAAATAAGATAGTAGCCATTGTAATCGCTCTTATGCTGTAATTTATAACTAATGTGTCATTTTATTTAACCTAAATGACTCGCTAGTATTTCCCCGCTGATAAATTATTTTTAAAACATGTTTCAGGTGACCTACTGTGAATCAAGGAAAAGTGCTACGGAGCACTAATAAAGCTTGAAGTGGTGGCTCAGTTAAATAAATAAACATGTTTTGTAAACCAGAGAATTTCCTCGTGAAATTCCTCTATTGTAAATCACGGGGTTTATCCCAAATTATGAAATAAAATAATTAGGCGTTTTCGAGTTTTAAAAGATCCTGTTAGACTTCCGCTGTCAACTCAAATAATAAATACCACGGGTTCCTGTCCCGCGGCTCCTGGACCAGGTCACACTAGGACGGGGGTCGTGACAGGAAAATGTGGTATCAGAGCCACTGATTTAAGCCAATTAAGTATTTAGAAATACTTAATTTCTCCAATTGCCACTCTGTGATTCTGTGAAATTTAACTTGAAATTTTGTGTTTCCTCAGTATCTGCTAAACAGCATGAATGAGTTGTCTGAAGCTCTTCAGAATCTCAATATCCATTCTGCTGGGATGGAAGTTTCCAGAGACTCTCCCGATTATCTGGCCGACACTGAAGAACCCATGGAATTCCAGGCTCAAGCCCAGGAGAAACCCAAGTCGAAGAAGAGAAGAAGATTCATGGGCTGGAGATGCGTACGAAGAAAGAAGCCAGCCGCACAAAGGATTAAAAGGACTGTGGAACCAAATGATAAAGGGAAAGGAAAAGAGATCGGGGAAAGTTCAGGGCAAGCCCCGAAAATGCCACCGTGGGAGGAGCTGGATCGCAAACTGGCAAATTGTGACCTCATTGGACCTACCAATGAAGACCTTTTCAATTACCCATTTGAATCACAACTTCCAGTTAATTTGGAACCTGCTATCCTAGACCCCATTGTCAGCCACCAACTCTTACCTGGTGAATTGGAGGAATGGTGGACAAGTGATTGGCAATTTCAGAATCTTTTGAATAACCCTCATACCTTTTTCCAACAGTTTGACCCTGAGCCTGCACCAAACCCACCAATGAGCACCGAGAACTTGGTTGAACTCCGCCACTATGGCGAGGAGCTGGTGGACGCAGGGAATAGAATCCGGGAAGTGGGGAGAGGATATCCTGGAAATACGACGAGAGGGAACGTCGTTTCTAAGATACCAGCTGAAAGGGATCGTATGTGGTGGTGTGGTTATTTGTTTAATAATAATAAAATAATAATAAATAATAATAAAAATATAACTATGTAAAATAACTTAAAATAAAACTTTTGTAAGATAACGGGTGTGTATGAATGCCTACTAATATATAAAAATATTAACGTCGCAAATTCGACAATTTTAGCTATACGTGTTAACGCGATTATGTGCAATTGTTTTATGGTGCTTTGGTTGTTAATTATTTTATGCTAATCACATACACATATTAATTACCAGATGGAACAAGCTAGTAATGAACCAGTTAACAAGGTTAACCAATTCGAGCAAAACAATGGGGATCAATTTCTGAATAGGCAAGATATAGAGAATATCGTTGCTCAAGGAATAGCCAATGCTATTCCAGCAATCCTTGCTGCTGCTCGCAATCCAGTTGAACCTCAACCAATTATTCCCAGCAAATGTACTCACGGAGATAATTCCAGTAATAGTGTAAATGGAGGCGGCAACAATAATAATAACGATAATGATGGGATGCAATCCCCATTTATTAATAGAATGAAAGCTGCAACGCCTGGTTGCACCTACAAGGAATTTCTTGCTTGTAAACTAGTCGAATTTGCAGGCAATGAAGGGGCAACTGCTGCACTGCATTGGTTAGAGAAAACCGAGGCAGTAATTAAAATAAGTAAATGTGCCGAGGAAGACAAGGTTATGTACGCCTCGCATCTTTTTAAAAAAGGGGTACTAGAATGGTGGAATACGGTACTACAAGCTAAGGGAAGTGATGTAGCGTATGCCATGAATTGGGAAGAATTTAAAAGTCTGGTGGAAAGAAAATTTTGTCCCGAATATGAAAAGGAACAAACGGCAAATAAGTTCCTGAACCACCGGATGGTGGATGTAGACTGTCGAGGGTATACTTCGACATTCTTCGAATATGCTAGAGTTGTACCAACCCTGGCTTCGCCAGAACCAGTACTTATTTCTCGCTATATTTGGGGTTTGATTGGCGAAATACGTGACATCATTAAAGCTGAGAGACCCCGCACGGTTGACGATGCAGTAGAATTAGCCAATACCCTGACCGACGGGCTGGTACGCACACGAGAAGAAAATCGGAAGAAGGAAGTGGCCCAAAAGATTACCTAAGGATTTCGTGTGGGTAATAGTAGCAACTTCAAGAAAAGAGGAACTGGGCAACCTTCCACTGCTCCATTCTGCAGTTCCTGTAAAAGAAAGCATTTTGGAAGATGCAAAGGGTATTGCAATTTCTGCAAAATTCCGGGGCATCAAGAAGAAGACTGCAGGAGGAAGAAATCAACGATCTGCTTCAACTGTGGAGAAGCTGGGCATTTCCGACCAGACTGCCCTAAATTAGTCAAACCAGCTGACAACAAAGCCAAACCTGCCGAGGGAACTACCAAAAAGAATGCAAGGGCATTCCAGTTGACTACCCAAGAAGCAGAACTCATCCCAGATGTGATAGCTGGTACGTTCCTAGTTCACGACGTTTATGCGAAAGTATTATTTGACTCTGGTGCAAACCAAAGTTTCATAAATACTTCATTTTGCCAAGCTCTTAACCTACCCTTAACCAACCTTAGACAAATTTTTATGGTAGAAACAGCAGATGGGAATTCGGTTAACATAGATAAGGTCTTGCAAGAAGGAAAGATAGAACTCGTAGGCTATAAATTTTCTGCAAACCTGTTACCTATGAATTTAGCCGGATTCGATGTTGTGTTAGGAATGGATTGGTTAGTAGCCAACCATGCTCAAATCCTTTGTGACAAGAATTCCATAGAAATTCATACACCCACCGGAGAAATATTGGTGATTACAGGAGATAAGCCACGTAAGCCAATGAAATTCATTTCAGTGATGAAAGTGGCCAGTTACTCAAGAAAACAAAGAATAGTGTACATGATTTCGGTAATCATTAACACGAAAGGCAAGGAACTTAAGTAAATTCCAGTAATATCAGAATACCCGGATGTATTCCCAGAAGAACTACCGGGATTACTTCCCGATAGGGAAGTAGAATTTAGAATTCATCTGATTCCTGAAACTACACCGATAGCCAAGGCACCTTATCGGTTAGCACCCACCGAAATGCTAGAATTGAAAAAGCAATTAGATGAATTGTTAAGCAAAGGATTTATACAACCTAGTTCATCCCCTTGGGGAGCACCCGTGCTGTTTGTGAAAAAGAAAGATGGGTCGATGCGAATGTGTATCGATTACAGGGAATTGAATAAAGTTACAATTAAGAATCGATATCCATTACCTAGGATTGATGATCTTTTTGATCAACTTTAGGGAGCCAGATATTTTTCTAAGATAGATTTACGCTCCGGATACCATCAGTTGAAGGTACAAGAGGAAGACATACCTAAATCTGCTTTCAGAACTAGGTATGGTCATTACGAGTTTACAGTCATGCCCTTTGGACTAACAAATGCTCCAGGAGCATTTATGGACATGATGAATAGGATCTGTAAACCGTACTTGGATAAATTTGTAATTGTTTTCATCGACGACATACTTATTTATTCCAAAAGCCAGGAGGAACATTGTGAGCACCTGCATGTACTCTTAACTTTGTTAAGAAAGGAGAAGCTTTACGCCAAATTCTCGAAGTGTGAATTTTGGCTACAAGAATTGCAATTTATAGGACAAATGGTGAATCACGAAGGTATTCACGTAGATCCCTCCAAAATAGAAGTGATCACCAAATGGAAGGTCCCGCAATCAGCTATAGAAGTTAGAAGTTTTCTAGGGTTAGCCGGATACTATAGAGGGTTTATTAAGGATTTTTCTAAGATACTTGTTCCATTGACTAAGCTAACCTGTAAAGCAATTAAGTTTGAATGGGGACCTAAGCAAGAAGAGGCTTTTAAAATTTTAAAGCAAAGGTTAACAAAGGCCCCAATTCTTGCCTTACTAGAAGGGACAGAAGATTTTGAAGTCTACTGTGATGCTTCTAAGTTAGGATTAGGATGTGTGCTAATGCAACGCAAGAAGGTAATTGCGTACGCCTCAAGGCAATTAAAGAAGCACGAGGAAAACTATACGACTCATGATTTAGAATTAGGAGCCATTATTTTTGCCCTTAAGATTTGGAGACACTATCTGTATGGCAGTAAGTTTACA
Source organism: Helianthus tuberosus (assembly GCA_030545235.1). NCBI lineage: Eukaryota > Viridiplantae > Streptophyta > Magnoliopsida > Asterales > Asteraceae > Helianthus > Helianthus tuberosus. The sequence continues at coordinate 17,584 of JARYGA010059872.1, read as the reverse complement.
TTCTATACACATCATAAGAGCTTAAGGTACATATTCGGGCAAAAGGAATTAAACATGAGGCAAAGAAGATGGATGGAAATTCTAAGTTACTACGACTGTGATATTCAATATCACGAAGGAAAAGCAAATGTAGTCGCATATGCTTTAAGTGAAAGTATCATGAAAAGCAAAAGCGAGTTCGTGCTCTTAGATTAAGTTTACAATTAGACTTAATAGAACAACTGAAGAATGTTCAAGAAACAGCAATCAAGGATGATGCTGAAGGAATGAAGGGAAGAATAAAGGAATTGGAACAAGGGGCCGATGGAATTTGGAGATTCCACAAGAAAAGGATTTGGGTACCTAAGCAGAGAGACTTAAGAAATAAGATTTTAGAGGAAGCTCATAAATCTAGGTATACCATGCATCCTGGTAATAATAAAATGTACCAAGATTTAAGAAATAACTTCTTGTGGATAGGAATGAAGAAAGACATAGTCAGATATGTTTCTAAGTGCCTAACTTGTTCACAAGTTAAGGCAGAACACCAGAAACCCTCAGGTCTACTACAACAATTAGAAATGCCCGTATGGAAATAGGAACTAATAACAATGGATTTCATCACTAAGTTACCCAAAACCAGAAAAGGTAACGATGCGAGTTGGGTAATTGTGGATCGATTAACCAAATCAGCTCATTTTCTACCCATGAAAGAAACCTTTAGAATGGAAAGGTTAGCAAAGTTGTACGTAGTCGAAGTAGTATCATTACATGGAGTTCCACTCTCCATTGTATCAGATAGAGATAGTCGTTTCACTTCACATTTCTGGGCTAGTTTCCGGGAAGCCATGGGGACGCGATTAAATTTAAGTACAGCCTACCATCCCCAAACAGACTGACAAAGTGAAAGGACGATCCAAACCCTCGAAGACATGCTTAGAGCATGTGTCATAGATTTTGGGGGAAATTGGGACGACCACCTACCTTTAATTGAATTCTCCGATAACAATAGTTATCATTCAAGCATCGAAGCTGCCCCGTTCGAAGCACTGTATGGACGAAAGTGTAGAACTCCAGTCTGTTGGGCAGAAATACGAGAAAGTCAATTATCAGGTCCTGAAATTGTGCAAGAAACTACCGACAAGATCACTCAAATCAAGGAAAGACTGAAGACGGCTCGAGATCGTTAGAAAAGTTATGCAGACAATCGACGAAAGCCGTTAGAATTCCAGGTTGGAAACAGAGTACTATTGAAAGTTTCTCCTTGGAAAGGAGTATTTCGGTTCGGTAAGAAAGGAAAGCTAAGTCCAAGGTACATAGGACCATTCCCAGTAATTCAGCGCATAGGACCAGTTGCCTATCGTTTATAACTACCAAAAGAATTAGCTGGGGTATATGACGTATTTCATGTATCCAATCTCAAGAAATGTTTATCTAACGAATCTCTGGTAGTACCTCTTCAAGACATAGAGGTAAATGAAAAGTTGAAGTTCGTGGAGAAACCGCTTCAAATAGAAGACAGAAAGATTAAGTTCCTCAAGCATAAAAGACTAGTACTGGTCAAAGTGAACTGGGATTCAAAAAGAGGACCGGAATACACTTGGGAGCTGGAATCGGAGATGAAGCGAAAACATCCTCACTTATTTCAATAAATCTCGAGGACGAGATTTTAAATAAGGTGGGGATGATGCAAGGACTGCAAAAATGCCCCAAAATGACCCGTAAGTGAAAACCCGGACCCCTGAAACCCTAATGCACATGAAAAATCAAGAAAACAAGGATTTTTTTATTTCAGGCGGGCCGCGTAAACCGTAAGCTTATGCTTACGCGGGCCACGTCAACTTAAAATTTGACCGGATAAGCATTCAGGCCACGTGTCGTATGCGTGGCAGACCTACTCGTGACACATATGCCCTACACGTAGACTAGGGGCTCTCGCGGGCCGCGTAAAACCTATGTTAAGGTTTACGCGGGCCACGTAAAACTCAAAATATTGCTATAAGTAGCCTGTGCTTGGGGCTTTCATCTGTGCTCGAAATATAACTCTCAAATCGACCCTATTCTGCTAAAAACGAGTTTTACAGTATCAAAACACTGCTACGAGTACATGGTAATAACTCAATCACTACTACGATATAATGTCCGATTGATTGAAACCAATCCGATGGATGTTTAAGTGAAACTCAATCACTGTACTTGAATACTTGGGATTACTGCCTAGCCTGGGACTTTATCAGTTTCGGCCTCAGCGGACTAAAAACGTGTATGTCCTAGCTGATGTCAATCCAGAGAACGCAATACTAGGTGAAAGTTGTTGCCGCTCACTTGATGAATCCAAGGTAGGATGAAACCAGTGATCCAGATCAAGAACGGGATGGATTGGCTTATCCCTCGGCAACCGGGGATGCCACACGGGGATCGAAAGATAACTCTGTGACAATATCTTATGATATTAAACCTGTGTGTTATATATTACGGAATGAAAAGAAATATATCTTATTAAATAGCATGTTAAAGTATAAAAATAGGGTAAGCGAGATACCCCCCCCCCCCAAAAAAATGGAACCTGCCACATTTCTCATCCCTAGTCATGTACGAGCTTGATCATTGGATTGGATTCTCTGATTGGGGTGATGTGAGGGTATTTGTCTTAGTTTTAATGCGCTTAACTATGTGGTTTTTTTGTGTGTATTTGTATAAAACCAGTTTACTTTGAGAATGATATGAATTGTAGGTATCTAGAGCTTAAAAGGATGATTTTTGGGAGCTAATCTGGAGTTTGGAGTCACAGAATGAATAAGGATTGAAGATATAAAGAAATTGAAGAAAACCATGATGTGATGTTTAGGTGAATATAGGTTTGGGGGTGATCGTGAAGATTTTGGATGAAAACCCGAAGTTGGAAGCAAAAATTGAGCAAGAATGGTCGACATAAAAGAGTCAAAACCTCATATGAGCAAATTTGAAGCTAGAAAATAAGTTATGGGAGCTATAATATATGAATCTTAACTATTTCGGTGAGCTAAACATGAAGAAAAGAGAAGAAAACCCAGGGAGGGCGTATAGCTGAAAAAAGGGAGTAAATCAGAGATTTGATGCAGCTTCTAGGAGAGGGAGTAGTTTACTCCCCTAGGTCGGTCATGATGCGAATTTAGGGGTTTGATTCCCTATAAAAAGATAAGCCTCCCTAAACGAAATTCGTTCTCCGCCAACAGTTTTTAGACATTCCAAAGTTGATTTCAAGGCTTTCCCACGCATTCCACGTATATAGTTTAGAAAATTCCGTAGCCCATATGGCCTAACACGTACGACCCACACTAAAATCATGAATCCATTCTCACAATATTAACACATCCCGGTCCACTAATATATATTGATACATAATCCTCTAGATAATCCTTACAAACTTACTCCAGTTGAATGGTCGTTTAGGTTTAACTTTAAAATTTGTTTGGTTTGTTTTGTGGATTTGTTCTTTATTAGATGTTGTGAACAACTTGATGTTTTGATTTAAATGAATTACTTGTGTTTCAACTATTTGTCTTTTACATTCGCATTCAGTTTCCTGGAATCGTGAGTGGTTCTGTAACTAAGGGGGTATTTGGCATATATAATTGGGTAATTGGATTGTACGAGTTATTATTAAAAACATGTTTTTAATTATCACTTCAACTATTTGATCCCGAGTTGATGTCTATGTGGTGTCCAATTAACTAAACAAGTTTTATGTAAAACCTTGAACATGAATCCTAGAGGGGTTGCTAATCTCAAAACTGATAACTTTCTAATTCAAAATTCTTTGCTTAAAAGACAAATTATCAAAACCAATAAAAAAATTCATATTTGCTTTCGTATTTAGATAACTGATCAAACACTGACCACATATTCCATGTGTAGACGACATGAGTGTAATTTGTGGCCCGAGCTGAAAAGGGCATAAACAGAGGTTCTAAATCGGAATGTTTGATTCACTTTTTTTTTGTGGGGAGGGGAGTAATTACGCCCCCTAGGTTGGTTATGACCTAAATTTAGGGTTTTGATGCCTCTATACAAATATAAACATCCTCTAACGAAATTCACTCTTCCCCCAGCAGTTTTTAGGAATTCCAAGGGTGGTTTCAAGGCTTTCCAAGTCGTTCCAAGCACACCAGTTCATGAATCCAAGATCCACAACAACATTCAGTGAAGAATCAAGCATGCCAATGAGTGGCTAGTATTTTATAACTTCCTCCGGATGAATTTTGTTGTCGAGTAACAATTATAGTAGTTTAATTTTGTTATCGCCTAATTAGAAAAATGTTAGTGTTTGTTTTTTTCCTTCCCTATTTTCATTTCATTGAATACACTTGTTAAATTCGTTTCGAAGCATAATCTGATAATTGATTAATACATCTATTACCGACAATTACCATAACGTATCTACATATAAATAAAACTAGGTGTAGCACCCGTGTAACCACACGGGTAGGTTTAGTAATGATCAAAATCAAATACTAAAAAACAGATTATAATATATCATTTAAATTTTGGTCTTTAGTTATATATCTTTATAAAGTAATGTTAAAAACAGTATGTGTGACCACACGGGTAGCTTTAACAACCATCGAAATAGATTATAATACATCATTTATATTGTTTGTATTTAATACAACTAATCAAATGTTATTGATCAGTTCAATAAAGCCCCTTATATTTGATCCAATTAAGCTTAATAATAGATTAGATTTTGTAGGCCCATTAAAACCCTTATATCAAATCCGGCCCCAAATTCTAATCACTCGTCTACCGTTCCATTTCCATCTCCGAACTTCGAAGGGCGACAAACCAACGACAGGGAGTGTTAAAGATTTTTCCTTATCAGCAAAAGGTAATCGAAAACGTATTGATTCGATTTTGTTTTTCTGAAATCTTTGCTTCATGTAATTTTTTATACCACGCTTGCATGTATGATTTTTGATCTTAGGTTTGTTCTTTTATATGAATTGTAATTTGTGATCAAGTTTGTTTATTTGATTTGTTATACTTCAGATTCCATCATATGAATGTTCGTATTGATGTTCGATTGAAGTTTTTACTTTTGTATGGATGTTCGATTGAGGTGTAGATATTTAGGGCTATGTTAAAAATGATTGTTTATCAGTTGTTGTATAAAGATTTTTTAAGATTATGATGTTTAGTAAACTTTCAGTTGGTGTTCTTGACAGATTTTATCAGATTATATTTCACATGTTTGGGGTTTTGTATCTCACTGTCAAAAATAGAGACATATTAATAAGCTTTAGAAACTCTCGGCATCGAAAATAACATTTGGTATTTCACATTGTTGACATTGAATATACCAAAATAACCTTTTAACGTTATATAATATTTTAGTCTATTAGTTATACTCTTTTTAATTGCATTAATTAGAATAATCTTTTAACGTTTTTCATAAATAATGCTCATCAACTTAAAATCATTGTTGTTGATACATCTGTTGACTTTGGTTAACAGATGGATGAAAATATATGTTTAAAATCACTGTTGGGTTAAACAGTGTTTTGAGGAGAAAACAGTGGTTTGTCATTGGACAAACAGTGGTTTGACCATGGTCAAGCAGACTTTTGAATCACTAAGAGTCATAGTTTTGCAAACAGTGGTTTGACTTTGGTCAAACAGGCTTTGGTCAAACAGATTTTTTTTAAAAAAAGTGGTTTGACTTTGGTCAAACAGTGGTTGCATACTAATGCTATTTCCTTTCATCATGTTCTCTCAGTTACTTACCATCTTTTAACGTTTTTCTCTTTTTATAGAAAGATGTATGGTTTTGCTTGTTACATGACCGACAACCAAAGGAAATCTTTGGTTAGTATTTTAATCTCAGATATGGCAAATTTATTTTCTTTATAACATCATGTTAGACAGTTCTGATTTTAATATACTTATACATAGGTTCTGCCAAAAAAGTATAAACAATGGATAAAAGAGTCTAACTATCCTGTTGGGTTTGTCAAAGTACGGACAACTAATGGGCAAGTCTTTGAAGTCAAGATATATGATATAGGAAACTTCTATTATCTCTACAATGGGTGGTATTCCGTAGTTCAAACTTTGAAACTACAATCTGGATCATGGCTCGTATTTCAGTATGAAGAAGCATTACAAAGTTTCCGAATATTTTATTTCTATGACAATATTGCATTTGCTCCATCTGATTATTTTTACTATAGACCCAATGGTGATTTTGATAAACCTGATGCTATGGTATGTAGTTCGCAATCTGGGTTCGGTATATTTATTATTGTTTCTTATTTATTATGGTTCCGTATATGAAACTACTAATGTTTTTTTTCTCGTTGTAGCATATCAATCGTTTATTTGTACATCACAAGATGGACAATACCATTCCAAATTATCCGGTTGTTATTAGAGGTCCTGGGAAGCATAAATTTTTTGTTCGAATGGATGTTAGTGACAATCAGCTTTACATAACAACTGGATGGGATCGGATTAAGAAGAAATTTTCACTAAGTGATGAACATCTTCTTGTGTTTGAAATGATTGATCTTCACACTTTTGATATGTCTGTTTTCAATTGTTCCAAGGATGCTGATTTAATGTTGCCACCCGAATTATATGTTGTTATTAAGGAAGAAGTGGTAGAAGAGGTTATCAGTATCTCTGATGGTGAAGATGTGGATGACATAACTAAGGACAATGAAACTGAAATGCTCGCTGTAACTACGAGCAACGAAACTATTCCAGTAGTTTTCCGTGTGGACAATCATTTTGTAAGTTTCTGTAACCAAAAAGTAGTAACAGGACCTTACATTGTGTTAACCATATTATAATACTATCTTTGTTAACATTATTTTTTGTTTGTTACAGCGCATTAAAAAAGTTCTTGCTAAAAAACTTGGCTTGGATAGGAAAAGAACTTTAAAGATTGTAGATGCTGCTGGAAATGTTTGGGATGTTCGAGTTGGTATGGAGTCTCCTGATGATCGGTTTTACATAAAAAACATGAAACAGTTTGTGAAGGATAAAAAATTGGTTCCTCGTGAAGAGTTTACCCTTAAGTTCGTCATGGGTAATGGTATTTTCTTGTTTGACTGAATGGTTGTGGCACTTTTTCAGATAATGTTATTTTGTATGGAAACAATGTTTTTTGTTTGTGGTTGCTGGTTTGCTCAAAACACTTTTGTAAAGGTTGGTAGTTTAGTTTTGATGTTGGTGGTACGAAGGGTTAGCTACTGAAAAGTTTTTAATTCATATGTTACTGAACCACAAACAAACGGTTGAAAGTATTACTTGTATTAGTTATTTCTTGTCTTTTAGATATATGTTATTGTTATTTATCTTTCATTATTTTATAATTGTTAAGGGTATCATTTTTTAAAAATGTATACAATATTTTAAAACAATTCTGTAAAATAACATCCATTATTATTAGATAAAAGAAACATGTTGATAGGATGTGCAAAACATAATACCAAATAACTTCAAACATTAAAAGACTTTTCTTCAAAATGCTATTTCTACAACGACTATAGATTTTGTAGAACTTCTTTGTAGACCACGTTAGTTGTGGTTTTACACACTTGTTTTCCCCTGTCACATATCAAGATCTTCAAACCCTTCCCGCTCTTTACTCGTGATACAGCAACGTATAGTTGTCCGTGACTAAAAACCGGCCTTGGAAGATATAAGCCTACACGTTCAAGTGATTGTCCCTGGCTTTTGTTGATGGTCATTGCAAAGCATAGAGATAATGGGAACTGTCTTTGTGCAATTTTCACCGGTATTCTTTTATCGGACGGTGTCATTTTCAATCTTGAAATCAAAGTATGATGACCTATATTATTTACAGTAAAAGTCTTTGCTTCGATTACAAGTTTTCCAAGTTTTGTTACTTGAAGTCGTGTACCGTTACACAGATCATTTGTTTGATCAATGTTTCTAAGTAACATTACCGGAGCTCCAACTTTGAGAACCAATTTATGGTTAGGTAATCCTGACAGATGCAATTTGTTTAATACATCCGGAGGAAACAATGCCATGTTAAGGTCGGTTTGATCCTCAGACTCACATAAAGTATCTGAACTGAGATATATCTTTTCTTCACCAGGCATACTATTTAACAGTTCTGTATTTATTGAATCCACAACTTCATTTGTGGGTGCAAGAATGGCTCTTTGTTGGAAGTAATTTGAATTGCATAAAAACTTTTGCATATCCGGATATGTGAAATCGATCAATGAAGATATAGGATTGACTGCATCGAGTATAAGTAAATCATCTGGAATTTCAATTTCCACTTCTCCATCATTTGGACCACCAAGTAGACCATCACCAAGCCTTAAAATCCATTCAGCAAATTCCTTGGTCTCGTTAAAATTACTTGATTTGGTACCCATTTTTAACCTCATGTTTTCAGTTAACTTGAGTAACTGACAATCCTTCCATATATAAGAAGAATTCAATGAAGAATTTACAATCATGCTTCTGGTACCTTTTGGAATGACTGGAAGGATTTGTCTAAAATCACCGCCAAAAAGCACAATCTTTCCACCAAAAGGTTTGTTCTGCAAGGACGGATTATTGGAACGGGCTATATCTCTCATGGTTCTCTCCAGAGCTTCAAAACAATGCTTATGTGTCATTGGCGCTTCATCCCAGATTATCATCTTAGTTTGTTTGATTAAGCCTCCTAGCTCACTGTTTGCTTCAATATAGCATATAGAATCCTCGTTAACATTTATCGGAATTACAAACCTGGAATGAGCCGTTCTACCACCATCTAATAGAAGTGATGCAATATCACTGGATGCAACATTCAACACAACTTCACCATTGGAACGTAATGCAGCTGTAAATGTTTTCCATAGAAATATTTTACCAGTTCCACCGTAACCATATAGAAAGAAAACTCCTCCACTTCCTTTAACAACTGCATTCATGACGGTTTGATACACTTTTCGCTGTTCATCAGTTAAAGATTTTAGGGAAGCTGCAAGTTCCTTTTTTAAGATAGCCCGATCATACGAAAGTTCCTTCATTATCAATTGATTGTTCAATGCTGAAGTGTAGTTGTCAGGAACATTTGGCATGTCAGTAAAGTTATTCAATCTCTTCCTCTTTAAGAACCAAATCTAAAAAATACAACAGATGTTTAGTAATTAGATTTTTTAAACACTTGATTAAAGTAAAATGGAATCTGAAATTTTATTTAAGTTTTTAAAATTACCAGGAATACCAGTAATCCTCCGTTGCTGATATAATATATCTTCACATAATAGAGATTTTGTTTCCTTCCAGAAAATACCCGGCCTAGAAATGGAGTTTGACATCAAGAGCATTACAAAAAATGTACGCAAGAAATCAGAAGTAGCCCATGCACTTGCTTCATTAATGGCCATTAAATACTCCTTATCATCGTCCAACAGACCGCGAGTGAAACATGCATCTTTAAAAGTATGATATATTTTTCCATCAACTGTTTTTATATCATTTAAACTCATTGGTCCTATAACGTGATTCAATAAAATTCTCAAGAAATAACAATCACCAAGTGATGGAGGTACATAATGTATCCTACCTACTGCACCAAAAGGTTTTTTTCTACGTACCCACTTTCGTGTTTTGCGTATCCATACAAAGTATCTGGGAAACTCTATATACTTCAAATTTCTAGCAAATGCATCCGTTTGATTACATTTCATCCATTCTGTGAACATAGACATTTTCACAGTTGGGTTACTGACCACGTCACACAAGTTTGAATTATCGTCATAAACAATAGCCTGACCATCTTCACAGTGAAAAGGTAATATTTCAACATATGGAAGCTGATAGTGTATGTCAAACTTAAAGATTCTCCAAGCAGCTTCACACGCTGAAATATATCTACAATCAAGATATGCTTTAACTTCATCTACTTCTGTTTCGTTTGAGAGATTTTCATTATTTGTCATTTCCTTGTTTTGAGGGTTCACATTAGCAGTGGAGGTACTTTCGTAAACAGAAGCTGTCACTCTATCCGGACCCTTATTAATGTATTTGAAGAGATATTTGATGGATCCTGTTTGGTTACACCACTCAACATTTATGTGGCACTGATACTTTTTGAGTAGCATAGTATTGTACGGAACCACAAACCTATTGTCAAGTAAGACGCCATTTTTTTCTACTGTGTTGCATGATTGACGACGTCGGTAGACATGATATCCTTCAGAATCAACACAAGTCTCATCTACATATTTTTTTCGGAAACTTCTTCGAACATTTTAAATTAACCATGCATTGAGAATGAGGATTGTCTGTACCACAAGGACCATGGATCATAAATTGTTTGACAAGTTCATACAGTGAAGCATCCATCTCTTTGTCAGGTATTTCAGCACTAATAACCAAATCGATTTCTTTAGCCGTTGGAAATTTGCTCTCTGCACTTAAGAACAAACATATATGAGCATGAGGTAGACCACGTTTCTGAAATTCGATTGTATAAATAACTGAAATATTACATCCAAAAAAGTGTTAGTAAAAGTATTATTTGAGAAATTAATTAAAACAATTTACAATGACTTACTTGCTTGTATCTCACCAAAGAATTTATGTTTCTTGAAATCTTGAATTAGATGATTGATTTTAATTTTGAATAACCGTGTGATAATATCCGGTGGGTTCAACCGTTTGTCTTTTAAACATCTATAAATCTCAGGCCAATTGGGATTACAAGTGACTGTTATGAAGAGATCCGGATATCCTACAGCTTTGCAGATTGCCATAGCATCTAGATACTTTTGCATCATATATCTCGCTCCACCGGTAAATGAAGATGGCAACAAAATTCGTTTTCCACAATTTGACGCATCGCTTTGGCCACTTTGAACACTTTGATTTAAATTCTTAAATGTTTGACTTCTAAGTTTGGGTTGTTGTGTCTTTATGTAAGCTAACCGTGCAGATTCTATCATTATATACGCATCAACTACAAACTGTTGGAATAGCTTTTGGGCATTGAGTAACAACGAAAATTGGTTGGCTCTTTCTTGTATTCTGTAACTAAAGAACTCTCTCATTGTGGTACTGGTTCTAAGTATGTCACAATCAACTGAAACACCTCGATGTTTAATACCAAGTCTAAATCCATCTTCTGCATATGGGAAGATAAGTGGATATTGCAATGCAAGATAAGAGGGATGAAGCTCACTGATTCTCTGAAGATCGCCTGATTTTGTTTGAACTATGATATCCCTTTTATCAAATGCTCCATCAAAATCACCAATTATTAAGGCAGCAATTTCTTCAGCAGTAGGCAAGTTAAAAATTCTACCATCCTTATCCCTTACTCCAATGAGCTTGAGTCTTACATTTTGCCAATCATTTTGTTTAAAACAATCTCGTACCATTCTAAATGACTTCACAAGTGGATTGCATGAATCCAACATTTTTTTAAGACTCGATATGATGGCAAGATCAAGTTGTTGTTTAGTGTCTGTCTTCGAACCTTGCTCGACACTGTGTAAAAAACGACATTATTGTATAGATTAGATATATATAAAACACTTGACATAAATCAGAATTTACTGAATGATTAATTTACCTTACAGCCTTTTGACGATTAAAATCCTCGTTTTGGGAATCATAAATATAAAGCTGTGAAAATTTGGGCTCTTCACCATCATTCGGTAGCAGACTACCAATGCGATGGCAATTTTGTCCTTGCAGTCCAAAAACATAAGGACCTTTGGTTTTTTGAAAAGTTTTAGAAACCTTGCCACCAAAGGATGTGAAGGAAAACATCATGTTATATGCTCGACTGTTATTAATGAAATTGCGGCTTTCAGGTGTAACTCTTTTGTAAAATCTTTCGAGCAGTGGAGGAGGAGCAGGTGAGGAAGGCAATTCAACGTCTCCGTTCGAACAACAAAGAGAAAAAGAAGATTTCTTAGAATCCAAATTACCCCTAAGCATTTCATCTTTCCAAATCATTGCATGACAGTAAGAACATACAAAAATAGCATCTCCATGATCAACGTATTCTACAAAATTATATAGGCAGATAAAAAAACGATGATATAAGTGAAATATTAGGAGATTAAACTGTTATTTGGAAAGATACTTTGATAAGTTTAAGAAGGGTAGTTACCTCTTGCAATTCCGTAAATCTTTTTTACGATAGAAGATGGTAAACAATCCTCCGAATCGGGATCATCAAAGTTAGACCTTTCACCAGGGTAGGAATTTTCTTTTCCTGCCGTTTCATTTTGGAAAAGGCAAATTAACATCGGTTACAACAGATAGGAAGATAAGTAATAGATTCGACAAATATAGTGACTCAGAAACCTATATTTAGTTTTTCATTAAAAGTAAAACGCATACCACTAAACGCTACTACGGAACATTTTGGCAACTGTCGAGAAGTTCTATTGTCAATATTCTGAGGAGTTGGAATATCACTTTGACGGGACCTTACTGTAACACGATCCACTTGCAAGACAAAATTTATAAATGTTATCAAACTTACATTAACATTCAATAAATGATTAACAGTAATAACAAAAGTGTATATAGCATACAGTTTGTAATATCTGTTAATGGACTTCTATCAATTTTATGATTTGATGGTTGAAGAGGAGTGACCATTGAAGATGGCCTGCTTAAATCAGCTACAATGGATAAATCAAATTTACTTATATCCATGGTTTTCAAACTTTGTTTCCTCTTTCTAGAGTCATAAACACCATAATTAGCCTTTCCAAATTGTCCTAAAATTCAAACAAAGGGACAAGGTCAAATCAGATAGCATACCTTAAAAAAATAAGATTTATAACCTTACCAAGACTGGATGAAGTCAGAGGGATTGTACTAACACATGTTCGATCTAAATTGTCGGGCGTGTGACATGCTGTAGATGAAGAGATTTGGTTAATTTATGCTACAAACACTTACAATTTTCACATATGACCATCAAAAACATACCTCCATTATCGTTTTTTGTGATAGTAACATTGCCCAGAAGTGTATCAATAATAGGAGGTGTCTGTACAAATTAAACCACACCCCAGTTTCTACGCTTATTCAAGATAGACTTTCTTATCTTCCTTGATTCTTTGGACTGTTGGGGACTGCACTGTGGAAAATACTCTCTATGTCTTGGTATCAATTTCTTTTTACTCTCCATAACTGTACATAAGAATTGAGCACATATGTGTGATTTAGGGCTAGCTATAGGTGAATATTGTAATCACTGTCCAAAAAAACATTTATTCTCAACTGCTAGTGGTGATTGAAGATCCCTATTGAAAACCTACCTAAATAAGTGGATGATCACATCAAATGTTGAGAATAGATTTAAACAAATGAGATAGAAAAACCTACCATTTAGTGTTCATCGATTGCTTCCAAACTAAGAGCGTCTTGAATTATAGGTTGAGTTTTTGGCGCTAATTTTAAATCTTCACTTCGATTCATTCGAAAAAGAAGCTATAAACATAGCGGACAATATGAAATAGTGATTTAACATACCTGATTCATTTTGTGGGCCTTTGACAGGATTTTATGGTTCACAACTTATGGGCCAGAAATTATTGAAAGAATTAGACCATTTAATTGCAAAATTAAGCCAAATTTCGGGCCCTTTGGTTTTGTATAAAAAATATAACCAAGTGAAACTGAAAAATCCATAATTTATATGGATTTAAATAGTACATATTTTTTTTATCATCCTTGTCTTGGTTTTACCAATATATTGGTTCCTACAATAAAATTATTACAACGCGATCCACAAGATTTATATTTTGGAGTTGAAGTTTAATGATAGATTTTTACCGAGTCACATTGTCCGATAATTTATGTGCACCAAGAAATTTATATGGATTTAACTAGTACATGTTTCTAAACATTCTTGTCTTGGTTTTATTAGGAATTCGTTGGACCCCTTAGAAACATCATAATTTATATGGATTTAAATACTACATATTTTTTAATCATCCTCCTCTTGGTTTGACCAATATATTGGTTACTACAATGAAGTTACTATAACGCGACCAAATAGCCAACTTATTTAAAGTTGAAGTTTAACTCAAAGAATTATATTTATGAATTATATCCTGTCATAACGAAAATCGATTTAACTCAAAAAATATAACGAAAATTGAAGACAAAGTGCTGCTATTTAATCGACTGCCCTAAATCAAGTGCTGCTAAAGACCAAAGCCCGGCTTGGACTGAAGAAGTGGAATGAAGAAACAGTGGTTTACTTTGTCTATTGTAATAGTATCAGTGTTTAGCTAGCCGTAGTTATATGTAACAGTGGTTAAAGAGGAACGATAATAAGAGCCAAAACTGGTGAATGGTTGAACGATCAAATACTAAAAAACAGATTATAATATATCAGTGGATTCATCATAAGCAGCTGTTTGCATTAGACTTTAAATCATTCCTTTCATCAGAACCGCAGATGCTCAAAACATTTGTCAAAAGTTTATTCACTGTTGATTCATATGAGGCAAACAATATGGTTCACATCAGCGGATTCATCATCAACAGCTGTTTGCATTAGACTTTCCCCTTTAAAGTGTTTATAACATCTGATAGGCCTCATCCACTGTTTGTACACTACAACTGTTGTCCATTAAGCACTGCTTGTGTACAACAACTGCTCAAGACAAAGTCCTGCTATTTAATCTACTGCCCTAACTCAAGTGTTGCTAAAGACCAAAGCCCTGCTTGGACTAAAGCAGTGGAATGAAGAAACAGTTGTTTACTTTGTCTATTGTAATAGTATCAGTGTTTAGCTAGCAGTAGTTATATGTAACAGTGGTTAAACAGGAACAGCTAAAAAGAGCCAAAACTGGTTCACATCAGTGGATTCATCATAAGCAGCTGTTTGCATTAGACTTTCCCCTTTAAAGTGGTTATAACATCTGATGCCCCTCATCCACTGTTTGTATACTACAACTGCTGTCCCTTAAGTACTTCTTGTGTACAACAACTACTGAAGACAAAGTGCTGCTATTTAATCTACTGCCCTAACTCAAGTACTGCTAAAGACCAAAGCCCTGCTTAGAATGAAGCAGTGGACTGAAGAAACATTTGTTTACTATGTCTATTGTAATAGTATCAGTGTTTAGCTAGCAGTAGTTACATGTAACAGTGGTTAAAGAGGAACAGATAATAAGCAGCTGATGGCCCTCATCCACTGTTTGTATACTACAACTGTTGTTCCTTAAGTACTGCTTGTGTACAACAACTGCTGAAGACAAAGTGCTGCTATTTAATCTACTACCCTAACTCAAGTACTGCTAAAGACCAAAGCCCTGCTTAGAATGAAGTAGTGGACTGAAGAAACAGTTGTTTACTGTGTTGATGCGTGTGAAGTGTTATATATATTAGGTGTATATTTTAAGCCCCTTTAACACTTATTTTTAGCCAAGTTTTAAATTTATAAAACACGATATTTTACTAACACTAAACACACATATGGGCAAGTGCACCCATCGTGAGCGTAGTATAGCGTTGGTAAGATACCGAGGTCGTCCAAGGACACAAGAGCTTTTAATACCGGTTTATCCTCAACGTCTAATCAAAATAAAAAGTTTAGAAAAATGTTTTGAACTAAGAAAAATAAAAACTAACTAAAATGCTGAAAATAAAAATAAAAATAAAAACAGATAGACAAGATGAATCACTTGGTTCCGACTCGTATCTAGTGTAACCTTTGATTATTTCCGCACTTTTGCACATAATTAAGAGATTATCTTAGTTATTGTAGTAGGCCCCTCTTTTGAAGGTGACGTTACCCTCACCCCAGTAGTTTGAGTCAGCAAGGATACAATCCTAAAAGGGTGGATTATTGGAAGATAATTAATTAAGTTATTAATGCAAATTATGGTAGGCCCCTCTTTTGGAGGTGACGTTACCCTCGACTAAGTAGTCTGAGTCAGCAGGGATACAGTCCTAAATGGCCGGGTTATAGTATTAATAGTAGTTAACTTATGAGGGGATCAAAGAGTTTGGACCCCCGCCATCCAATACCGTTAAGTATTGAAGGAGGTCCTACTAAATTTGACCCAGGTCCATTGCAAGACCTCTAAACGCTGAACAATGGCAAGACCTTTACCAAACCGTTCCCTTAACCCCCAACCAGGTAGCCAACATACCTCCATATAGACCGTGGAGATATGAATGGTGAAAATCTTTTATTTTATATAGACAGTAAAATAATGCCAAGACACCACGGACAAACGATAAGGAAAGATCACCTTCAACATAAGCTACTAGTTATTAAAGTCATTAATACAAAACCAAATAAAAAGTGCAAAAGATTAGAAATAAAAAGTATTACACTAGACACTTTGTCTTCACCAAGTGATGTAAGAGACTTAGGCAAACATGGCCTTGATTGTCAAGAACTCTTACGATCAATCTTGGATCCCGAGATGACTCACACACTCTATGATGGACAATGGATGATGGTGGTGGATGATGGTGTTATGGTGGTGGTGGGTGGTGGGTGAAGTGTGAGAGAGGTGGTGTGCCAAGGGATGGTTTGAGCTTGAGCCAAGCACTTCTATTTATAGGCTGAACAGAAGCTCGGGCACGGCCCCGTGTCCAGTGGGCACGGCCCCGTGTCCACATCCTCTCTTTCTTCATTAATTGCATCTTTGTCTTATTAGTTGACCACACCCCCGTGTCCGCTGAGCACGACCCCGTGTGCAGAAGAATCTTTGTACTATGAAGATTTTCCTGGATTGTGCGAATCTTATAGTTGACCACGGCCCCGTGTCCGCTGAGCACGGCCCCGTGGTGGGCAATAGAAGCTTCTACCACTTTGTCTTTTCTGCTAACACTTGGGCACGCCCCCGTGCTGGCTGAGCACGGGGCGTGTTCAGGCTTCTGATCTCTTGTTTTGCTTGGGAAGATGCCGTAGTGGGGTCGGGCATGTCATGTCTTGTCCCTTTTCTTGTATTTATGTTAGATTTTGATGTCTTTTTGCTTCTTTTGTTAATTTGAGCTCATTTAATCCTGAAAATACAAAAGGAAGACAAAAGCATACTTTTTCCAACATTAGTACTAAAAAAGGGTTAGTTTTATGTCTCAATTGATGAAATTTATATGTTACATTTTGAACACATCAGTGTCTATTGTAATAGTATCAGTGTTTAGCTGGCAGTAGTTATATGTAACAGTGGTTAAAGAGGAACAGATAATAAGCAGCTGATGGCCCTCATCCACTGTTTGTATACTACAACTGCTGTCCCTTAAATACTGCTTGAGTACAACAACTGTTGAAGATACATTCAAACTCTATATTAAAAAAGTAGAATTTAGACTATGTCAAACTAATTTAGACATCCCATATACTATATTCACAAATCAAGAGCACACATTATAACCAAAGATTATATTTCCCAGCATAATACAAAAAAGTAAACCACATAATGGTTTACCACATGTTCCAAGTTCATAAGTTACCAACATCTAAAACATAGAAAACAACTGTTTGAGTAGTTTAACACTTACTAACGACAACCAAACTTCAAACAACCACGTACTTAAGTACATACCAAAAACATAGCATGTTTACCATCAAAATATAACGACGTGAAAGAAGCTA
>JARYGA010059871.1:41346-111008 GCA_030545235.1 Helianthus tuberosus | reverse complement strand
ACTATTTTTTTGGAAAAATCGCTATATTTTCTTAATAAAAAAATTTCAAAAAAAAAAATCGAGTAACAGTTATCCATGCACATGTGCATATGTATCATTTCTTTGTAAAATTCCGTAATTCATTACAAATAATAGTCAATTGCACTTTCATTTACACTACCACGTGTAATACACTACTTTTTACGTTAACCATATTAGAAATGCACATGTGCATCTATATGTATCAACATGAAATAAGGTGTTTTGGTACACTACTTTCTCTTTCATCTATCATTCCATCCATAATACACAAGCATGCGCATGTGCATTTTTGTCATTTCTTTGACAAATTCCGTAATTCATTACACACATTAGACAATTGCACTTTCATTTACACTACCATATGTAATACACTACTTTTTACATTACCAATATTAGAAATGCACATGTGCATTTATAGGTATCAACATGAAATAAGGTGTTTTGATACACTACTTTGAATACACTTTCTCTTTCATCTATCATACCATCCATAATACACTACCATTATCTCATACCATCCATAATCCAATACCATTACCTTCTACCATCCATAATACAATACCATTAACAATATTTTCACTTTATTACATATATGTAAACACCATTTATACCATCCAATCAACATATTATATCATAAATTGACAACTATAACCAAACCATCAACCACTAGATATAACTAATGAAAAAACATGTATATGGGCCTACTTCTCCATTCAAAATCACAAACTTTTTGTACAAAAACACGTTATATCATGGTTATACCTAATGATGCACATGTGCATTTTGAATATTGGTAATGTAAAAAGTAGTGTATTACTAATGGTATTGTAAATTAAAGTGCAATTGTCTATTCCTAATAACGTATTACCGAATTTGTCGAAGTAATGATACATATGCACATGTGCATGGATAACTATTACTCGAATTTTTTTTTATGGTAACGAAATATAGCGATTTCTTTTAAAAAAATATTAAATTTTTTTTTGAGTGCTTTTTTGATTTTTTTTAGATTTTATTTTGTGTTCACATTGGTTCTCGCGGTTCTCGCATGAACCTTACCCCTTATATATATATATATATATATATATATATATATATATATATATATATATATATATTATTTATTTTATATTCTACTAAATTGTGGTACTTTGTTCTTGTCATCAAGGTACATTACTTAGAATATTGCATTCCACGATTCTTAAGTTAGATACTCAGGCTTGTGAGTTACTCCACGAGTCTAATGTTAGTTTGCATTTCAATGTGTTGATAGGATTTCAGCAACTCGTTTGATTTCTTATAATCATCCTTTAACAGGTTGGGTATCAAAGGTGTCAGAAACTCATGTAGAGGGCTACACAAAGGCAAAGATCAAGGTTACAATCTGGTTTTAAACTTAAAAAAAAACAATGTTTGGTGTTGAAAAGATATCAAAGTAACTCGTCTTGAGAGTCGTGGACGTTGCAACGAGTCTTGTGCCAAACCTAGGACTAGTGCGCCCAAATGCACAACATGTGGTGATCCAAGTCAACTTGTCTCTTTAGCTCTATTTGTGGAATTTTAGCTCCCTGTGTTTGTAGAATTTATACATTGTTGTAAATTTATTGGAATATAATATATGTAAAATATGTTTAGCAATGTATTTGTAATAGATTGGGTCCTTTTCATTTTGTTGTAAAGCATGTTGGTACTACAAGTAAATGTTACCTAATACTGATCTCTAGTCTCTAAAAACCATAGCTGAGACTAAAATGAAATGGTATTTGAGATCAATTTTCAGTCTTTAAAAGAAACATATTAAGAACTGAAATGATGCGATTTTGGAGACTAATTTTCAGTTTTCGAAACATCTTATTAGGGACTAAATTCACATAGAATCATGAACCTTATGAAACTATTAGAGACAAAATAGACATGATTTAAACAACTGATTTTTAGTCCCTAAAGCAATTTGTAGGGGACTGAAATATTGTAGTAACAGAAACTGATTTTCAGTCATGGGAAAAATGCATCGGAGACTGAAATGATGTGGTACAAGGGTACATATTTATGACTGAATTTATATGTATTGGAGACTGAATGATAGTTCTTGTTGGTGTCATACAATGGGGACTGATTTTTAGTTACTAAAGCCACTATCTAGTACTAGGTATTCGGGACTGGCCGGGGACTAGCAAATCAATCCCCAATAACCATTAGGGATTGATTTTGATGTATCATATACTGATTTTTCAGTCCCTAATATTCATTTTTTTTGTAATGTATTTTTATCACGGAGTAAGATCTTCGCGATATATTTATGGTTAAGATCATCAATCTCTTCATGATGTTTGTATGTTACTTTCACCGACATCATGACATTCTTTCGACATATCACATTCCCAAGTTTTCACACTCGTGCCTTTGTATGTTTCCATATGGCGCTTCAAGAATACGCCACAACCAATGACATTATGTTTTATATGCCAAGGCATCTCCAATCTTATCGGCACTGTCTGTTTGATCATTTTTTGCGGCTGGATGATTAGCATACTCCAAATACGCTGACAAGGCATCCCTCTACATTCAACAATAAAGTAAATATCAATACATGCTAGCCTAATGTGTTTTATTCTTCATGTGTAGATTTTTTTTTGTTTTTTATGCAGGGGTAGAATGTGTTTTACCCATACATACTGCCCATAGTTGTTTTATACTTCATGTTACCCAACTGTGTTCACCCAGTGTGTTTTACCATGTAAATAATGTTTCACCCACCATACATGCTGACCAAACAAGAAGTTTACATACAGTTTTAGCCAACTGTGTTTTACACTAATATGTATTCAATCCACAGTTTTTGTACATCAATATACATCACAGTTGGCACTAATCTACAGTTTTAGCCTACTGTTTTATATTGTGAGGTATTACAAAGACTTTTTTTTGTGTCATGTGCACCTGAATATGAACAACTGTCTTTTAGTGTGAAATAATCTAAATAATAAAGAGCGTTGTCACATACCACATACTACCCCAAGCTGAAAACTATGTTACAACACACATTAAAACTAAGGAACTCATCATACGGTAACACAATTTGAACCTGTCAACCTTACATCTGAAACAAGTATCATGAGTATATTTAACCCTTGCCTAATCAATAATAGCAGATATAACACACTGTATAAAACACAGTGAAACTCAGAAATACATTCAAGCAAGTTATAAAACATACTGTTGTGAATCATAGTCCGATGAAAAAAAACTAGCCCTAAGACAACATTCCATAAATCAATAATGTAAAAGATAACGTCTTTTTAACTAAGATCTATTGTCAAACACACAATCATATTTCCTTATAACACATTGGTATCAACAGCAAGCAATACATTTAATAAAGTTATAAAACACACTGTTATGAATCATAGTCCGACGAAAAAAAACTTGCCCTAAGACAACATTCCATAAATCAATAATGTAAAAGAGAACGTCCTTTTAATTAAAATATATTGTCAAACACATAATTCATATTTCCATATAACACACTGGTATCAACAACCAGCTATGATCGATTATAATCAACACAATTTTGAAACCCTAGTTTTGAAAAATACATAAAAAACGCACCTTTGGTCGACGACGACTGATTGGAACGTTTTTTTGGAACACATCGGAATATCAATCTTTTTCGTTGTTTCAATCCTCTTGAATCTCTTGCCTACAATCAAAATTACCAGAAAAAAACACGCAGGTGATAAAAATTCGAGTTCTAGAACACAATCAACAAGTTAAATAGCAACTAACGCTTGTATTTTTGATCGAATTTGTTATCTTCATCCATGAAACTAGCGAATTTTGGTATGGATTAGGGTTTTTGGAAGTGGGTGTTTTAGAGAGAGGGAAAATTGCGTGAATGTAGGACGTGGGTTAATGTTTGACGGTTTGTTAATTGATTTAAAACATGTTGAATGACCAAAATACCCCCAATCTATTAAACTAATTAATTATTATCACACACATATTACCAAAATGCCACTAAGATGATCTCGACCATTAAACACACCCATCAGATGGCCCAGATCGCTTCCTAGACTTTCTAGGAAAAACACACTTTCCGCAGGATCCCCACTATATATATATATATATATATATATATATAGGATTAAGTTCAAGAGTGAACACTAGTGTAGCTTGCGAACTGAGTGAACTAATCATAACCATACACGTGTGTAGATCAATGGCCAGGATTTGATGTTGAAATACACTAGTGTATTTTACGATTTGATGATGAGTCCTGGCTATACACGTGTATAGATGAATGGCCAGGATTTGTTCACTCAGTTCGCAAATACATTAGTGTTCACTCTAGAACCCCACCCTATATATATATACATATATATATATATATATATAGGGGCATGATTTAGAGAAAACGCCTATAAGTGTGAAAACGGTGAGAACGCCCCTTATCCGTTTGATCAAAACAATTTATGGATTAGATTGGCACGGTGGCGTTTTCGTAAAGAACATCAACTTTCGAATGTGGACGCGCTTCATTAAGGGCAAAAAGGTAAATGTGCAACTACAAAACCCATCAAAACGGGATCAAAACATATATACTTCCCAGAGAAACCACCCCAATTCCAACGAAAAATGCGAAAACCCTAGAAAACGCGAAACCACAATATTATGGTGTCTAAAGATCAAACAAGATCCAGAGACAAAAAAGAGTGAGTTAACTTCGATTTACATTATGCAAGTTTTATGATGTTTTTGGCATTTTAATTTTATCAATAAATGTGCAGTTTCTATGGGTGTAGAATCCGGAGAGTCACCTGCTCCAAAACGCCAAAGAACAACCGAGCAACGAAAGAAGACAACAACAAAACATGGTACACATGGTTACTTTTTATGATGTTTGTTTATAAAACTCCATATATCATGTAATATACTTTGATAGTTTGTTACTAAACGCCAATACATGTATCATTTGTATAATATTGTTTGACTGTATGAGAACGTCATTTTACATATATCATCTGTGATTGTCTTATTTAACAACATATATCATTTGTGTTATTAAACACCATGTATCATTTGTTTTATTAAACGCCATATATCAATTTTGTTACTAACTGTGAGTTTGTGAATGTGTTAAACGCCATGTAAAAGTTATGTGTGGAAAATGTTTGTGAAAACGCCATGAAAAACTAAAACGCCATGGAAATTAATCTTGTTTTATAGGCAAAGAGGGGTTTAGAGTAACAATAAATGTGCACACCGGCAAAGCCCAAAACGCCAATAAGAGGAAGGCCTTAAGTCAGGATGTTGAGGTTCAGGAAGAACCATTTTTTCAGTTCAGTGAGGCTAGAGTTTTGCCAAGAGTAAAACCTACAAACTTGACTGCTTGGTTTATAAATCTGAATCAAAATCAAAGATAGGTAGTACACGACATGGGGTTTGGTGCTAACCTCAAGATGAAAATAGACAGCATACCCACAATGCTTGGGTACTGGTTGGTTGAAAATTATAATGAAAGAACAAACAATATAAATGTTGGCAACCATACATTTTAATGAAGAATTGATAAACTTTTTAACGGGTATACCGAATGGAGATGTGGCTGTGAAGGGGGAAAAAGATCAATAACTAATGACGAAGTAGTGGCAGAGTGGAGAGCATAGTTCAAAGGGACTGACTGGATTAACAGACTAAGTGTGAAGCTCTACTTTGATAACATCTTGCCTGAGATGGATAGCTTCGGGAGAAACTTCTTCCCAAATTTCCTTATAGCATTGTTCACTATAATTGGGCATGCAAGTGATAATGCGGTCATCAACCAACAGTTCTTGCACAACATTAAACAAAAAGTTCAAATAAACCAACTGAACTGGTGTGGTTATCTCATCCAATGCTTGCAACACGGCAAAACCGCATTGTCTCAAAAAAAAGCATTTCACAAGGCCCTTGATTGTACTTGCAGTAAGAAAACAATTTCCATATATAATAGTTTGCACAAAATAACAATTTAAAGTTTAAAATGTCTTGTGTTACAGCTAGCCTTGGTGAATGATGCTTGCAATAGAAAAAGGTTGCAACGACATGAAGGATACCCGATTAAGTGGGTTACAACAAGAACTCTTGACATGTTTGAGAGTGTACTAGTTAAAAGGAAATATGGTGGAGATCCAAAAAGAACTTAAAAAAGAAAACTGTTAAAAAGGCTAAGGAAACACAGTTTCAAACAGTTGTTCAAGACCAAGCCAAACCCAAGACAGTAGACAAAATGAAGGGTGTTGATGAAGAAGATGCTGATGGTGATGATGTTGACAATGAAGATGAAGTTGATGTTGACCATGTTGATGAGCATGCTGATAATGATCATGATGAGGTTGATGATGATGATGGTTTTGATCATTATGATTATGCTGAACTCGACCCAGAAGTTCAAAACGCCATCGAAATCAATGATGAGAATGAAGAGGCTTTCTATCGAAGGGTTGTGGATGAAGATGTAGAAAGCCAGAACATGATGTTTGAAGTTTCTGCATCAGGGAAACATGCTCTAGTCATAGTACTAACACAATATAAAGACCATGGTGCTGGTGACAAACAACAAAACAATGAAGCTGAGGAGGTATGTTGTTCGAATAATAAGTTTAACAAAAAACACAAAACGCTATACTTAATAACTCTTTTTTTATTTAATAGGCAATGGCTGAGAAGTTGGATGGGGTATACAAAGAATTAGAAGACTGTTACAATAAAATGAGGACATTGTTAAATCAGTCAAAGATTGAAGATCCAAACAACCTCTTGGTACACATAAAATACTCACAATGTCTGACATTGTTAAAGAACATGTCAACATTTATTGATGAAAACGCCAAGGAAGTGGCAGATGAGAGAGAAGATGTAGGATCGTGAAACGACCTAACGAGTCAATCAGAAGAGTGCTCAGACAGAATCAGAGGTGGAATTCATTGATTCTGTCTTTTTTTAGCTTGTATTCACTATTAACTGTCTCGTTTATTGATCCAGAAGCAATTTACAGCACTTAGACACTTCGACAGCACTTCGGCGTCAGAAACAAGAAGTTTACAACTGATCTCGCTTGAGTGGGTATATATAGGCATGTGATTCCGCTTAAATATACTTCAAGCGGAATTACATTTCAAGCGGAAACACATTCAAACGAAATTAATCATCATGATTTCGCTTGAACTGTTCAGCTGATTTCGCTTGAAATGACACTTTGTCATTTCAAGCAGAATTACCTAAAATCCCATTTCTCGTTTTACGTGCCCTGATCTATCAGTTCTAATCTAAGACTCGAACGAAGATGAAGTCGACAGACAACTGCACCAACAGACTCCCCCTTGAATGTTGACGGAATCTTCAGTGAGAGTCTTCAACATGACAACTCTTCAATCTTGATCGGCCTTCTTCAGGAATTTCTCCTGGAATCATGTACCCGGATCTTTTCTCTAGCTTTAACCTCGTCAGACTCCCCCTTTCATCAAGCTAGGATTTTCAGTCTGGAATCAGCTATCGCTTTTGAAATTAAACCCTGGCTTTAACTTTGATCATCTCAACACCTACACAATTCTCAACAAAACATAAGTTTTCACTTAAATCAATAAGAAAAACTTACTGGTAATAGTTACATCAAGTTCAAATTAATGACCCTGATTAACTAATCTCAACTTCTTTCTTAAATCAAAATTTTTAATTCAGCACACACACTCCCAATCTTGTTCATCATGTTCAGCACTTGGAATTTTGAATATCAGTTCTTCAACATCAGTTGTCGAAAATCTTTTTGAACTTTGTAAAGAAATAAAATGCATTAAAGAAATATTTACAGACACTATTTTTGTGAGTTTGTGTAAGAGGATCATATCAGTGTATGTGACCAATCACCGTTAAGCTTTAAACATTTTCAGTTCTAAACGATTCACATAGATTGACGATATTGTTGTCCACTTAAACTCAATCTAAAAACTTTCGAAATGCTTACCGATACGTTAAGGTATATTAATTTTGCACTAAATTCTTATGGACCCCACGATCTCAGCATATCCCCTCATCATGCAATACACTGACCCAAGTAATGCCTTTAAACTTTTATCAACTGTGATTTGTGCGAAAACAAAGCAGAATGTTTAAACATTAACAATCAGGTCGATACTTCCGTATACGCAGAGAAAGTCCAATGTTTAAACAAAATAAGAAAAATATAAATAAGTTGAAGTTGTTTAGGCTTTAACCACCAGGTCAATACTTCCGTATACGCAGAGGTGATCCAAAGCATAAACGAAACACCAAAGAAAATAAAGCAGAACGTTTAGGCATTAACAACTAGGTCGATACTCACGTATACGCAGAGGATGTCCAATGCTTAAACAAAATAAATAAATAAAACAAGTTTAAATATTTGCAAAATGAAATGCACAATCACAACGACTTTTTAGCAAAGTTGTGAAAGTTCACAGACTTAACCAGTTTTATGTCTTTCGACAATCAGCGATTATTGAGTAGGCACACAATCAAGAAGGACAAAACTAAGTACTATGCTTTCAACCATGTTTCCCACTAGAACTAGGCTTTTTGCTTTATGTTTGTATCATTATTGCAAATCTACTAGTCTAGTTGAGCCTACCGTCACATCTTTAGTGAGACCGTTTATCACATTTTATCATTCCATTTCTTTAGCATGCTATGACAGTCCAACTGATCTACAATCATTTCCTCTTTTTCACAACAAAACTCATTTTTTGAATTTTTCAATGTTTTTGAAATTTTCAAATTTACTAATTTTTTTAAAATTTTTACTCCCCCTAAAATCAAAATATGTCTCAATTTTGTTTTTCTAGGAAAATTTGAAAACCAACTGTACAATAAAAACTGACAACATGATGAGAATTACTTCATTTCTCCATTCACTTGGCTTAAACAATCAGAACTCCCCCTGAACAAAACATTTTCCCATAGTGATTTCAAAACACTTAAGTTTGTTTTGATCAAAATGGTTTTCTTGGAAAATTAGTTTTGTGTGTCATTTCTCAAACATGGGGATCTTTCATCACCTTGTTTTCTTCAATCACTTGAAAAATTTACCAAATTTTCAACACAATCACTTGTAGAAAATCAAGTACAACTTAATGTCCCTGATTTACCACATGTAAGACGAAATCACTTTCGTGAATTTCTCAAGAAAGATGCCGATTCCTGCTCCACACTTCCCAACCTGGAAGCTCCGGCAAGTCAGGTTTTTCATTTAAACAGTTTCACCCAAGACTGACAGTCCTTGGGTGCTTTTGAATTCTTGTTCAACAATGGTGGAAAATTTACATCATCCATTGTTAGACCAGAATTCTCATTTTTTACCTCAACTGATGGCTCCTCTGGCGTTACCACACCAGATTCATCGCCTGAACGTGGCTTGTCTGACTTTGATGAGTCAGATTTATGACAACCCTCATAATTCCATGTATCCGTACGATTTATTAATGATAATTAAAGTGCTTGACGACTGTGTGGAATTACTTAACTGCTCTCTGATTACTGTGTTATACTTACATGTGCTTGTTAACATACTAGTAGTATACAGAAAAGTTACTAAATAGTCCTGTGTGCTTTCCTAAGTGTTGAGAATTAAAAGTATTACAAAAAAATATATATAGGACACTTTACGGATTAATTAAGCACTTTAACGGAACAGTATCAAACCGAACAACCGGACATTACCCGGAACACTAAAATATTACCAGAAGCATTGTCTTTATTTTTCTGAATTAGTTAGGGTCCCCGAATATCATAACACACACTACATAAATATCTAGTGACTAATACCTAACTAGAATACTTGGATTGTAAACATAAGCTAACTAAATTAGTTGAAACCCAACCAAGCACCCCCCCCCCCCCCCAATTCGATGGTCACCCTAGAGGGAACCACCCTTGATTTCCTTGATTTATCTATGAGGTTTGTAGTGTACTTTAGTGGACACTAAGACCACTAGGTAATAACATGTTGGAAGACTTCTATTTAAACCTCTAGTCCATCACCACATTCATCATCTTCTAACTCAACAACACTTCTCTCCTCCTCTCTTCTTCATCTCGGCCGCCAACCACCATCACTATACCACCACCTTCAACTCATTTCTCATACATTCCACAAACATACAAAGGTGTTAAAGTGCATACAACGAAGCTCGGTGTGTTCCGGAAGTGGAAGGACCTTCTCTATTTGCTATTAACCACCACATTTCTCCTCTTGAACTCCCCTAGCCTTGAGCTAGTGGTAAGAACTTAGATCCTTGCATTTTACATGTTGTTTTAGTGGTTAATAGATGTATTATGAAGAAAACATATGAACACCATAAGATCTTACACTTAAAACTTGAACATAAGCTTAAACAAGATGATACATGAGAAATGATGTTAGAATGATGTTGTTTGGTGTATGATGATTATGTGCTGATATGAAGGACTTATAATCTGCTGTAAGTATCATTGTTTATCGCTAAACATGTTATCGAAATCAATCGAGCGCGCTTTAGAATGTTAAAAACTGAAAATAGAAGGTTGTTTGGTGATTACAGCCAACTGAAGTTGGCTGTAACAGGACCTTAATAAAACGAAAAATGTATTTTCTAAAGTCTAGATTTATGTATTATGAAATACGGTTCTAATGGCACTGGAATCATAATTTTTGTAACAACAGCTAAAGCTGAGTTTTTACAGTAGTAAATGGGTGTTATATATTTAGTCATAACTTGAAACCTGAGTAGAACTAGGTCATGAAACTTGTACTGTAAATGACCACTGATGTATTTGTAATCCTCCCACTGGAATTTGGTAAATCGGACTTACGATGAATTTTAAATAAATTATTCCGTGGACTGCAGTCAGAAAAAGATAAATCTGAGTGCAGTCCGGAAAATGATTTTTATAAAATATTGGTGATGAATTGGATCCCGATATTTTTACACAATAATATTTGGATCGTTTAAGACATTCTGTAAAAATTTGGGAATTTTTGGAATAAGTTAACTATTTTATTAAAATGCCCGAAAACTGCCCGGTTTTGAATATTAAAGTTGAAACGACATAAGTAGTAATTTGTGTGTCTAAATGCCGAGTATGTTATCTGAGAATGATCTAACATGTTATATATCAATGAAAGTAATATGTGCAATATCGTATTCTTGTTCTTGAGTAGCTCTAGGTGGAATGTTTATATGAGCGTGAACTATTAAAGTGAATGCATGTTATGTAGTAGATACGTGTAGGAACTTTGTGCTCTATTTGAAACCACTAAATGACTAACTGGTAATCATATTAGGACGTGATTGACCAACCTTGACTGTTAGCTATATTTGAGAATCTAACCGAGCAAACCAAGGTGAGTTCACACACTTTCTAAGGCATGGGATTCCCGGTGGTTGGGAATGGGTTAAAGAAATTAAAACGGAATCTACATATCCTCCTTGGGTAGGATATGTACGGCCATCCTCCATAGGTAGGATGCCAATAATAATTCTGCGTATTCTCCTTGGGTAGAACACGTACGTTCGTCCTCCTTGGGTAGGACAACAACCTTAAAACTTACTAGACAAAACTCTATCATTAAGTCCCTCATTTATATCGACTTAATCGCCGAGGCCGATGGCGAGCGGGTCATTAGTTAATAGCCCTATTAGGTTTAACAAACCTCGCACCGTGTCGTCCGAATGGGCGTGTACTAATGGACTATGGCAAACTGTCAATGATGATAGAACATTGACGTAGGGCACAACTATTGTTCGTCAGTTGTCGATATCAGTCTAGTGGTTCACATGGGGAAGCCCCCACTGATTGTGGATATGGTTTGGGTAATAAAAAGGAACTGGTTAAACATACTTTCAACTATGGGGTAACCCCCACGGCAAATAAGCCAACGAAAGTCAAACCACGTTTTTCAGAAACAACTTAAAACTAAACAACCAAACGTGAACTCACTCAACTTTGTTGTTGACTCGTTGCTACATGCCTTACAGGTCGCTAGATGCATACGGAGTTTGCACGAGGAAGAAGTCATTGTGGGATGCGGACTGTTATGTCCCGTACTTAATAATTAAACTTTATAAACTTATGGAACTTGTGTTTTGGGTTTTTAAACTTACGAACTACGAACTTATGTTTTTGAACTTACGTTTTATGCTTCCGCTGTTAACTTAGAATCGGTTACTCTCTTATGGTCACCAATTGTATTGTAGTTGGTTTCACTTACTCATTTACGTCGTTCAATATGATTGGTGGCTCGATCCTGGTCATGTCACGCCTCCAAGCGGTGATACTCCGCATGGTGGATTTTGGGGGTGTGACAGATTGGTATCAGAGCCATTGGTTATAGTGAACTTTGTTTTAAAAAGGGAAAGGCTTTTTGATAAAACCAGACTATAACCTGTACAGTGCTCAACGATCCACAACGACGCTTCGCTCCACGTGCAAGACTCGACACAATAGGTGGTATGATTTATGTTATACTGTGCATTAATTAACGTGATAATTGCTATTTGAACCCTGTGTGCTTACTCTCTACTGTCATCCCACACTTACCCACTTTCGCGACACTTTTCTCACTTACGTTGCTTCGTTATGAAGATCATGAACGGACGCGGAGGACGTATCAACCTAACTCAAGCCCAGTTGACGACTTTGATCAACGAACGAGTTGCTGAGGCATTCGCAGCTGTCCCTGCAGGAGGTATAACCTACCATATCAACCTATCTTAGGATGTTTAGATCCTACCTTCGCAAACCAACCCTCGTGCTTAACCTTGTCTTTTATTCTCGTGCAACAGGTCCACCTGCTCAGCCTCCTGTGTGCACGTTCAAAACGTTCATGGATTGCCGACCTAGTACTTTCAGCGGCACAGAAGGAGCTGTAGGTCTTCTTCACTGGTTCGAGAAACTTAAGTCTGTTTTTGAGATGTGTGAATGCCCTGAAGATCGTAGGGTGAAATATGCTACTGGAACACTCGAAGGTGCTGCTTTAACCTGGTGGAAAGCACAGGTTCAGCTGCTAGGGCTGGCGGTTGTTAACGCCACCCCATGGAACGGTTTCAAAGAAGTGATCAAAGAAGAATACTGTAGTTGTGACGACATCCACAAGCTAGAGGTGGAATTTTTCAACCTGAAGATGACGGGGTCTGAGATTGAGGCGTATACGAAGAGGTCAAACGAGCTGGCCATCTTGTGTCCTACTATGGTAGACCCTCCCATCAAACGTATTGAGCTGTACCTCAAGGGTCTTGTACCAGAGATTCAGAGTCACGTAACCTCGGCTAATCTTGGCACCATACAGCAAATCATCAAGTTGGCTCATCGTCTCACTGATCAGGCAGTTAAGCAGAACAGGCTGCCCAAGCGTATTAGCGCTACTACTTCTGATGCTCCCAATGATAATAAGTGCAAGTGGGATGGAAATTTGGGCAAGGGTTCTGCTTCAGCTCAGTCCCAGCAGCGAAAGACAGACGAGTACAAGAGCCCCAGTCAGCAGTCTTCTGGGAATCAAGGTCAGGGTGGGTACAAGGGAAATCACCCTAAGTGCAACCGATGTAATTTGCACCACAGCGGGCAGTGCAACAAAGGTCGTTGTCAGAGATGTCACAAGCTGGGTCATGAAGCTAAAGATTGTAGGAGCCCGCGTCCTGTGAATCAGAATCGCCAACAGCAACAACAAGCTCCACAGAACCACCAGCAGCAGCAACAGCAGGGCAATAAAGGATGCTTTTAGTGTGGCGCTGAAGGCCACTTTAAGAGGAACTGTCCCCAGCTGAACCAGAATCATAACAACAACAACCAAGGAAACGGGAACAACAATGGAGGCAATAATGGAGGCAACAACGGGGGTAACAATAATGGCAATGGTGCCAGGGGACGTGTTTTCGTGCTAGGGCAGGGTGACGCAAGGAACGATCCCAACGTTGTGATGGGTAAGTTTCTCCTGGATGATTTCTTTGTTATTGTTTTATTTGATTCGGGTGCGATACTAGCTACGTGTCCTTAAAAGTTAGTCAGATGCTTAAGCATACTCCAACACTTCTAGACACCAAACACACGGTAGAACTAGCAAACGGTAAAAGTCTTGAAGCCACACACATAGTTAAGGGTTGTAACCTCGTCTTAGCTGGTCAGACCTTCTCTATCGATCTTATTCCTATCGTTCTGGGTAGTTTCGCCGTTGTTATTGCGATGGATTGGTTATCTCATCAGCAAGCGGAAATACTTTGCAAGGAGAAAATCGTCCGCATTCCTCGTTCTGGTAAAGAACCCCTCATGATTCATGGCGACAAGAGTGGTGCTGTCAAAGGCATTATCTCTTTCCTTAAGGCCCAGAAGTGTTTGCGAAAGGGCCACACTACCATTCTAGCACTCATTACTGACACATCAGTGGAAGAGAAGAGAATTGAAGACATTCCTATTGTGCGCGACTTTCCTGAGGTATTCCCTGAGGAATTACCTGGTCTTCCACCTCATCGCCAAGTTGAGTTTCAAATCCGGCTAGCTCCTGGAGCAGCGCCCATAGCTCGAGCACCTTATCGTCTAGCTCCGTCAGAACTTGAAGAACTGTCCACGCAATTACAAGAACTCTTGGAAAAGGGTTTTATACGTCCTAGCTCTTCGCCCTGGGGAGCTCCAGTCTTGTTTGTGAAGAAGAAAGATGGTACTTTCAGAATGTGTATTGACTATCGTGAACTTAACAAGGTGACAGTGAAGAATCGTTATCCTCTTCCACGTATTGACGACTTGTTCGACCAGTTGAAAGGGTCGAGCTATTACTCTAAGATTGATTTGAGATCGGGATACCATCAGCTGAGAGTCTGAGAGGAGGACGTCTCCAAAACAGCATTCAGAACTCGTTACGGCCATTACGAGTTTCTGGTTATACCTTTCGGATTAACGAATGCACCTGCGGTCTTCATGGATCTCATGAACCGAGTGTGCAAGCCTTACCTGGATAACTTTGTCATTGTTTTCATCGATGACATCCTGATCTATTCTAAGAGTCAGGAGGAACACGAGCAGCATCTACGAATTATGCTGGAACTTCTTCGAACAGAGCAGTTGTATGCCAAGTTTTCAAAATGTGACTTCTGGCTTCGCGAAGTCCACTTTCTAGGCCATGTGGTAAACAAGGATGGGATTCATGTAGATCCATCCAAGGTTGATTCGATCAAGAACTGGCCTGCACCACGTACACCAACAGAAATCCGCCAATTCTTGGGTTTGGCAGGATATTACAGAAGGTTTATCAAGGATTTCTCCAAGATTGCGCAACCTCTCACTTCACTAACCCAGAAAGCTGTCACCTATCGTTGGGGTGATGCGCAGGAATCTGCGTTTCACCACCTAAAAGATAGACATTGTAGCGCGCCTATCCTCTCATTGCATGAAGGCACATATGATTTTGTGGTTTATTGCGACGCTTCCATCCAAGGACTTGGTTGCTTGCTGATGCAACGTGATAAGGTCATTGCTTACGCATTGCGTCAACTTAAAGTTCACGAGAGGAATTACACTACTCACGATCTGGAGCTGGGAGAAGTTGTCTTCGCACTTAAGATATGGAGACATTACCTGTACGGTACCAAGTGCACCATTTACACCGATCACAGGAGTCTCGAGCATATCTTCAAGCAAAAGGAATTAAACATGCGACAACGTCGATGGGTCGAGCTCTTGAACGATTATGAATGCGCTATCAAGTATCATCCGGGCAAAGCCAATGTTGTGGCCGACACCCTCAGTCGAAAGGATACTATACCTAAGCGTGTACGTACGTTACAACTTACCATCCAATCTAGTCTTCCTGCCCAGATACG
This sequence comes from Helianthus tuberosus, assembly GCA_030545235.1. Lineage (NCBI taxonomy): Eukaryota > Viridiplantae > Streptophyta > Magnoliopsida > Asterales > Asteraceae > Helianthus > Helianthus tuberosus. The sequence goes on along the minus strand of JARYGA010059871.1, from coordinate 95,127 downwards.
AGATGCTCAGGTTGAAACGTTGAAAGCAGAAAACATCAGGGCTGAGTCCCTGCGAGGGTCAAGGCAGCGGCTAGAACAAAAGGAAGACGGTGCCTACTATGTAACATGGCGCATCTGGGTTCCACTTTATGGAAACTTACGCGAGCTTGTGTTGGATGAAGCACACAAGTCTCGTTATTCAGTACATCCTGGTTCGGATAAGATGTACCACGATCTAAAGACTACATATTGGTGGCCTAGCATGAAAGCCCACATGTCACACCCTAGCTTTTGCGGAAGCGTGGGTTTATTTGGTGTGACTTCTTAATACCATAGCAACAATCACAACAATGCTATATGATAAAAACGTAAGATGTTCATCCATTAAAGTAGTTTAGAAAATGCATAACATATTGTCTTTAAAACATCAACCACTGAATGCGTTACAAACCATGACTTGTTTATAATGAGTTCATAAGACTCGACAAAGACTACCAACAACACGAGGATTTGAGACATGCAACCCGTCCAGGAAGGAGTTACACTCCCCAAACCTACGACTCTGGATGACATCCTTATTTAGTACGCAGCTAACATGCATCACTTGCCAGATCCAATTAATTCCCTGAAATACATGTAGTTTAAAAAGTCAACAAAAAGTTGAGCGAGTTCATGCATAAGTCTGTGTGTATAAGCCTTTAAAATAAGTCTTGTCTGAATAAAAGTCCCTGGTATGTAGCAATAAGGAAAAAGAAGTCACCAATGGGTTGCAAAGCCACTGGTAAGTGTGACAAGGTGCAGGAAAACTCAAACCTAGCAAATTTGTACCAGGCTTCCGGCTGGAAGACATAGTCACCTCTATGGGTCACCCTGACCTCACGGGTGTGGGCTCGCTACACCCAAATAGATCTATCACTCATGTCCCTCGGTCCTACGACGAGGATTAATGGCCTTAAGTGTTGTGCCCACCTTTCACAGTCTAGTAGTAAAACCCCCCTTAAGCTAACCATACCATGTATAAAAATGTCTGTAATAGTTGTAACACACTTGGTACTCGTTCTCACCAAGAATGCTTCTTGTATTTTTGTATTCTCAAATCGCATCATACTTGGTACTCGTTCTCACCAAGAGTGCTTCTGGTTATTATACCATTTGTAAACATTGTAATATTTGTAACATGTATTCCACCCCCGAAGTATAAAACTGAAAACAGTTAAAAGAAAAGGGGGACATGAACTCACCTTGATTACGAGTAAGTCCTAACGAGTATGCAAATGTGAGAGTTCTTGGAAATAAGATTCCACGTTACTCTAATTGATTGAACATGCAACAATATGGAATATGTATTAATAATAATGTCTAATTGAATGAGTGGAGATCCTAAATCTCTAGGATTCGATAGTGTTTTGTCTAAAAGAAATAATGTGATAATTATATAACTAATTATCAAAAATAATTAATTTAAATCAGAATAATTAAAATAACATTTTTAATTATTTGAACCTGAATAATACTGATTTAAAATAATTATTACGTAAGTATATATTATGTATGGGAATATATATACAGTTTGTAAATTAAATCCTTGTAAGTTAAGTCCAAGAGTTAGATTGTTATGTTAATGTCCAAAATCGCATATCAATACAAAGATGATCGGACGGTATGATTTACCATCACCTATCATCATGAGTATGATTGGATTGTATCACATATCAATACAAGTATGATAGGACGGTATAAATTACTCATCTCTTATCAATACAAGCATGATCGGATTGAAAGGAAAATAACATTATAATAATTGCTTAACCCAAAACACAAATCTTATCACAAGAATTATGGTAGACTCGGTTGGAAAACCAAAACACTTGCCACCACAAGACTATGATAGATTTGGATGGTTTTAATTTTTGTTGTTATGTTAGTCATTAATACCAGAAAGTTAAGAGGGTTTTCACACCTCTAAACTCATGAGAATTAATCATACATAAGTGTCTTAAACATGGTTTTGATTAGAAGTATGTAGGATATAAGTTTCATGCATGTTAATATGAACATAGATAAGGTATAATATTAATCATCAAAAATAGTAAGTTTGGTTTATGAAATGGTATTGTTGTACCTTAGATTAACAAGATAATCTGTTGGAAACAATCCTAGGGAAGATCCAAGCTTTGTAGCAGAAGATTTGATGAAGAAATGATGAAGAAAGATGAGTTTGAACTCACTTGAATACTAAGAAAAATTCTGCACTTGTTCTTAAAAATGCAGAATTTGAGAGAGGATTTTGATGATTTAGAAGTGTTTGGCAAGTGAAATGAGGTCTAGAGAGGTTGTATTTATAGTGTAGGGGGTAGGTGAGAGCTTAGATTGATCAAAAATGGCTGCAAAAGGGGTCAACAATGGACAAAATTCTGCATTTTCACGTAATATGAAGTTGCTGATGAATAGTGCCCGTCAGGGTACTATTCACGCAAGCAGTTTTTTTTTTTTTGAATAATATGGATTAAAACAAACACTTTTTATAAGAGGGACCTATGCTAAAACAATTTCTAAAAATTATTAAAAATCATTTTGTAAAGTTTTACGCTAAAATTTATTAGAAAAATATCTTTGTATAGTTTTCCGGTTTCGTAACGAAATTAAGTGTTTGTAATGTAGAATTGAATCTAGAATATGTATACAATAATTTATTATAATTAAGGCCTTGAAACATAGGATAAAAATATGGATAAAGATACGAAAATATGAGGCGTTACACAAATACAGTAATTGTTACAATGCAAGTTTCAAAGAATGTCAAATAGATCCCTCAACCTATTGTTTGTCTATGTGTTGGTATTGTCAGCATTATTTCTGAATTAACCGTTCAGTGTGTCAACTGTGCTGAGTGCATCAAGTATGTCACTAATGTAGGTGTGTAATGAATGGAGTGACAATATGAATGTGATGCATATGTATGTATGATGCAGAACTCATAAAGCAGTTTAATTTGTCAGTTATAATTCTAGCACAGTCATTAAGCACAAAGTTAATATTAATTAATTCGTACAGTACCTGGAATTTTGAGGGTTGTCACACCACATAGCAACCTATGTCAGTAAATGCTTGACTTGTGCTAGGGTCAAGACCGAATACCAGAAACCATCAGGCCTACTACAACAACCAGAGATCCCGAAATGGAAATGGGAGCAAATTTCCATGGATTTCGTTACTGGCCTGCCTAGATCTCAACGCGGAAATGATACCATTTGGGTGATCGTGGATCGACTAACCAAGTCTGCACATTTTCTGGCTATCAAGGAAACGGATAAGTTTTCTACTCTAGCAGACATTTACCTAAAGGAAGTGGTATCAAGGCACGGAGTGCCAACCTCCATCATTTCTGATCGTGACGCGCGTTTTACTTCTGAACTGTGGCAAGCAATGCACAAGTCTTTCGGCTCACGTTTAGATATGAGCACTGCTTATCATCCACAGACGGATGGGCAGTCCGAACGCACCATCCAAACCCTAGAAGACATGCTTAGGGCATGTGTAATCGATTTTGGTAATGGCTGGGAAAAACACCTCCCGTTAGTGGAGTTTTCGTATAACAACAGTTACCACACCAGCATCCAAGCCACTCCGTTCGAGGCATTGTATGGACGGAAGTACCGATCACCTCTCTGTTGGGCAGAAATTGCTGACAGCCAAATCACTGGCCCAGAACCTGTAGTAGATACAACCGAAAGGATCGCTCAGATACGAAAACGAATGGCGGCAGCTCGGGACCGTCAGAAAAGCTATGCAGATAAGCGAAGGAAACCACTCGAGTTCCAGGTTGGGGATCGAGTGCTACTTAAGGTCTCACCTTGGAAAGGTGTAGTTCGTTTTGGCAAACGAGGCAAGCTCAATCCGCGTTATGTCGGACCGTTCGAAATCATCGAGAAAATTGGCAAAGTCGCCTACAGGTTGAATCTACCTGGAGAACTCAGCGGAGTTCACAATGTTTTCCATGTGTCGAATCTAAATAAGTGTCTGTCAGATGAGACCCTCATAGTTCCTCTCAAGGAGCTCACTATCGACGACCAGCTGCGATTCGTCGAGGAACCAGTAGAGATTACTGATCGAGATGTTAAGATTCTCAAGCGTACCAAGATACCTCTCGTCTGAGTCCGTTGGGATTCCTGTTGTGGCCCAGAGTATACCTGGGAACGAGAAGACCAAATGAAACTCAAGTATCCCCAGTTGTTTAAGAAAAACACAACCACTACTGAGGCTGAAGCTACTACAGAATTTCGGGACGAAATTCCAAATCAACGGGGGGATGATGTGACACCCCAGGAAAACCAGACACCCCAGGAAAACCAGGAAACCAACGCAACTTAACTAGCTTCCTCAGTAACCACGTGCTAAATTTCGGGACGGAATTTTCTTAACAGGGGGAGAATGTGACAACCCTCATAATTCCATGTATCCGTACGATTTATTAATGATAATTAAAGTGCTTGACGACTGTGTGGAATTACTTAACTGCTCTCTGATTACTATGTTATACTTACATGTGCTTGTTAACATACTAGTAGTATACAGAAAAGTTACTAAATAGTCTTGTGTGCTTTCCTAAGTGTTGAGAATTAAAAGTATTACAAAAATATATATATAGGACACTTTACGGATTAATTAAGCACTTTAACGAAACAGTATCAAACCGAACAACCGGACATTACCCGGAACACTAAAATATTACCAGAGGCATTGTCTTTATTTTTCTGAATTAGTTAGGGTCCCCGAATATCATAACACACACTACATAAATATCTAGTGACTAATACCTAACTAGAATACTTGGATTGTAAACATAAGCTAACTAAATTAGTTGAAACCCAACCAAGCACCCCCCCCCCCCATTCGATGGTCACCCTAGAGGGAACCACCCTTGATTTCCTTGATTTATCTATGAGGTTTCTAGTGTACTTTAGGGGACACTAAGACCACTAGGTAATAACATGTTGGAAGACTTCTATTTAAACCTCTAGTCCATCACCACATTCATCATCTTCTAACTCAACAACACTTCTCTCCTCCTCTCTTCTTCATCTCGACCGCCAACCACCATCACTATACCACCACCTTCAACTCATTTCTCATACATTCCACAATCATACAAAGGTGTTAAAGTGCATACAACGAAGCTCGGTGTGTTCCGGAAGTGGAAGGACCTTCTCTATTTGCTATTAACCACCACATTTCTCCTCTTGAACTCCCCTAGCCTTGAGCTTAGATCCTTGCATTTTACATGTTGTTTTAGTGGTTAATAGATGTATTATGAAGAAAACATATGAACACCATAAGATCTTACACTTAAAACTTGAACATAAGCTTAAACAAGATGATACATGAAGAAATGATGTTAGAATGATGTTGTTTGGTGTATGATGATTATGTGCTGATATGAAGGACTTATAATCTTCTGTAACTATCGTTGTTTATCGCTAAACATGTTAACGAAATCAATCGAGCGCGCTTTAGAATGTTAAAAACTGAAAACAGAAGGCTGTTTGGTGATTACAACTAACTTCAGTTGGCTATAACAGGACCTTAATAAAACGAAAAATGTATTTTCTGAAGTCTAGATTTATGTATTATGAAATACGGTTCTAATAGCACTGGAATCATAATTTTTGGACTTCGTTTGCTATTTTTAAAGGGTCGATTTGTAACAATAGCTAAAGCTGAGTTTTTACAGCAGTAAATGGGTGTTATATTTTTAGTCATAACTTGAAACCTAAGTAGAACTAGGTCATGAAACTTGTACTGTAAATGACCACTGATGTATTTGTAATCCTCCCACTGTAATTTCGTAAATCGGACTTACGATTAATTTTAAATAAATTATTCTGTGGACTGTAGTCAGAAAAAGATAAATCTGAGTGCAGTTCGGAAAATGATTTTTTATAAAATATTGGTGATGAATTGGATCCCGATATTTTTACACATTGTTTAAGACATTTTGGAAAAAATTTGGGAATTTTTGGAATAAGTTAACTATTTTATTAAAATGCCCGAAAACAGCCCGGTTTTGAATATTAAAGTTGAAACGACATAAGTAGTAATTTGCGTGTCTAAATGTCGAGTATGTTATCTGAGAATGATCTAACATGTTATATGTCAATGAAAGTAATATGTGCAATATCGTATGCTTGTTCTTGAGTAGCTATAGGTGGAATGTTTATATGAGCGTGAACTATTAAAGTGAATGCATGTTATGTAGTAGATACGTGTAGGAACTTTGTGCTCTATTTGAAACCACTAAATGACTAACTGGTAATCATATTAGGACGTGATTGACCAACCTTGCCTTGACTGTTAGCTATATTTGAGAATCTAACCGAGTAAACCAAGGTGAGTTCACACACTTTCTAAGGCATGGGATTCCCGGTGGTTGGGAATGGGTTATAGAAATTAAAACGGAATCTACATATCCTCCTTGGGTAGGATATGTACGGCCATCCTCCATAGGTAGGATGCCAATAATAATTATGCGTATTCTCCTTGGGTAGAACACGTACGTTCGTCCTCCTTGGGTAGGACAACAACCTTAAAACTTACTAGACAAAACTCTATCATTAAGTCCCTCATTTATATCGACTTAATCACCGAGGCCGATGGCGAGCGGGTCATTAGTTAATAACGCTATTAGGTTTAACAAACCTCACACCGTGTCCTCCGAACGGGCGTGTACTAATGGACTATGGCAAATTGTCAATGATGATAGAACATTGACGTAGGGCACAACTATTGTTCGTCAGTTGTCGATATCAGTCTAGTGGTTCACATGGGGAAGCCCCCACTGATTGTGGATATGGTTTGGGTAATAAAAAGGAACTGGTTAAACATACTTTCAACTATGGGGTAACCCCCACGGAAAATAAGCCAACGAAAGTCAAACCGCGTTTTTCAGAAACAACTTAAAACTAAACAACCAAACGTGAACTCACTCAACTTTGTTGTTGACTCGTTGCTACATGCCTTACAGGTCGCTAGATGCATACGGAGCTTGCACGAGGAAGAAGTCGTTGTGGGATGCCGACTATTATGTCCCGTACTTAATAATTAAACTTTATAAACTTATGGAACTTGTTTTTTGGGTTTTTAAACTTACAAACTACGAACTTAAGTTTTTAAACTTACGTTTTATGCTTCCCCTGTTAACTTAGAATCGGTTACTCTCTTATGGTCACCAATTGTATTGTAGTTGGTTTCACTTACTCATTTACGTCGTTCAATATGATTGGTGGCTCGATCCTGGTCATGTCACGCCTCCAAGCGGTGATACTCCGCATGGTGGATTTTGGGGGTGTGACAAGATTCATCGCCAACAACTGGCTCCTTTGTTTCCGGAGAAACAAATTCATCACCAGGAAATGAATTCTCCACTTTCTTTGATTTCCCTTTCGTCCTCAGATTTGTATCTGATGAATTCGTTTTGCTAGACTTGTCATTCTTTGGAGAGCAAGACGATTTATCAGAACTGTTATTCGCTTTGACTGCTGTATCCGAGGACAAAATCCTTTCGAGATATTCTCTCGCTTTCTTTCTCTTCTTCCTCAGTCTGTCTTTTTGCCCCTGCGAAAGCTTCACTTTATGTTCTAGAACTTTCTATTCTTGGACTTTATGTTCTTGAACTTTCTGTTCTTTGAGGTTTGCATTGACATTGATTGGTTTCTTTGCCATTTTCTGAGATTCAGCCCTCGATCTTCCCTTTGATCTCATTGAGCAATCCCTGGCAATGTGTCCTTTAATATTGCATTCAAAGCATCTTCTCGTCTCATAACTCCAATTCTGGCAGTTAACAGCAATGTGTCCTCTCACACCACAAGTGTAACACACTCTGTTATCGTACCAATCACCACCTGCAGTCCAAACATTCAAGTCATAGCACTGTTTGGCTTTGTGGTAATCATCACTCCTCTTGAAAGCTGGATTTGGCTTTTGAGCACTATGGTCAAACCTGCACCACTTATTACCAACAATTTTTGAGTTTTGATTTTCAACTTTTTGTGATTTTTTTATCACGATTGGATGATTGAACTGATGAGCTTTTATTTTCTCTTTGAAGATTTTTCGTCTTTTTATCCTTTTGTTTTTGTTCCACATTCTTCTTTACATGTTTTTGCATTGAGCATTCACCTTTCTCAGTAGAATGTAAAACAGTTTCTTGAAACATTTCATTTAATTTAAAAAATATTTTTCTTTTCTCAACTTCATCATCAGTTTTCTCATCACAATCTTCAACTTTGACTTCGTCAAAGTTTGTGACATTGTCACTTATTGGAACAGAATTGATCGGTTTTGGACAGATATAATCTGGTACCGATGAGTTCACAAAACCTTTCAATTTCTTTTCAAGCTCATCAATTTTATTTCTTGCCCTCTCAGCTTCTTTTTCAAGCTGAGAGATTTTCTCAAGATGTGTAACAACTGTGCTTGTAATCACTATGAACAGTTCTATTATCAATAAAACAATGTTATTTGATCCCAACGTCTGTTTTGTTATGTTATACATTTTTCATGTTTTGACTTTTATGTAATTTCAAACTCTACATCGCTTTCTGGAGAGTTATACGCAAACTAGTGCGTAAACGTACTCAGTTTAATGCGAGAAATACTCCGGAACATCAACATATACTCAACATACCTTAAATAACCTTTACATAACTTAGAAATAAGTTTTGAAGGCTTTGGTATGGCAAAAACAAGTTAATTCGCTTACAGGGACTAAATATGACAAACTGCGAAAGTATGTCAATTTGAACTGTAACGAACATTCCGGAACATAACCATAAGTTAAACACACCTTAAATATCCTTTACATAGCTTAGAAATAGGCTTTGAGGGGTTCGGTGTGCTAAAATAAACTTTTGGGTCATTCAGGGACTAAAAGTGTCAAAAAGTGCACAAGTTTGCATTTTCGCGCATAACTTACGTTCTGAATACATCCGGACATCCAAAAATTTATGTAAGCATGACTACATTATATTTTAGTGTTCGCCATAAGAAAAATCCATTCGTCGCGTCATTTGGATCGTTTTTCGCGCTTATGCGCATTCCGTCGTAATTAAGCGAACATCGCGTTCGTACGACCAAATGAACCAACACCCGGCATATTTTTGAGCATGTTTCATGTCCACAATGTTTAGGAAACATTTTAGGGCCTTAAAGTTGGCTTTACGGGCCTTAGAAGTGTCGGAAATGGCCTTAAACACGTGCAGGGACTGAAACTGTCATTTTTCAAACATATGTGCAGATCAGAAGGGCCATGCGGCCCGCATTGTCTTTGGCTAATCCTGAAGCGGGCCGCTTCCCACTATCAGACCAGATTAAATGCATTTTATCACAAGTTGCAGCTGATTAATCCTCCACCACATGTTTTAAGTTGCTTAGTCACTAAGATAAGGAGCATATGTGGCTCCATAACCTTTCAACAAGTGTACGGATGTGATCGAATCACGGTTTCCATGAAACGATCTCAACGGTTCACCAAAAACTATAAATACCCCATCACCCCTTTGCAAAAATTACTAGAAATTTGATTTGAGAAACTCTAAGTTGAAACATTAGTTTCATACCTGAGATTTTCGAATTGAGTTTAGCATTCGGGGACCCTTCGTAAGTATTCTTTCATTCTTTTCCTTATTTTTACTGCTTTTCGAGTCTGAAAGTCAAACAAAACTTTCAGCGTTGACCAGTAATGGTCAATGCGAAGTTCGTTAGAATTTCGCAACGTGATTGTAATCACGATGGTCATAGTCCCTTGGGACTATGCCTACTGATTACCACGTTGTCTAGAGTCGTAGGGTAGGCGATCTAATAAATCGCCTATACCTTCGAACTCGACCCATTTGGTCGATCATTAGGATCCGACCAAACACATTAGGTGACCATAGTAGGTAGGGAATAACCTTCCGAGGTTATGCCCTATGGTCACATCGTTTAAGTAGTTGTATGATAGGTAGTTTATATGCCTTAGGTAAATTACCAGAATACCCTTTTCATGTATAATTGGTAATTAAGCATATGTAACCTAAACCTTTGTCACATAACTGATTATGTAATATGTTTAGGCATATAACACTTGTCATAGGGCTAGTTAGGCGGTCCGAACGCGTTTCACGCGAACGACGCGTTAAAGTAGCATAAGCTACCTAAACGGGTCGTAATGGGTCATAGACACTTAGGTTAAGTTTCATTTAGCATGTAGGCCTTGTTAAACCATATCACGTGAGTTCCTACACTCATTTGGTTTACAAACCCTAATGCTACCCAGTCTTCCGAGTTAGGTCCGGTTTATTAACATAGTTACCTATATTAGGTGCCGTTTGATTCCGAGATCTCTAGCGTTGCTTGGTGGTTATCTTTATACAACTGAGCAATCTCAAGTGAGTACATAGACCCCTCTTTTACTGTTTTCCAAACTGTTTTGGGGTGGAACACATGTGCCTACTTGTTACTTTCATGCTTTCCTGTTTTCACATCATATACATGCTATGTTCGTTAGTACATTATAGTACATGATTTCATTACATCTTATGCTAGGTGTGCCCATTGTGTGCATTACTTGGTACATTGTTTTACATTACATTTTATGCTAGGTGTGCCCATTGTGTGCATTACTTGGTACATTGTTTTACATTACATTTTATGCTAGGTGTGCCCATTGTGTGCATTACTTAGTACATTGTTTTACATTACATTTTATGCTAGGTGTGCCCATTGTGTGCATTACTTAGTACTTTGTTTTACATTACATTTCATGCTAGGTGTGCCCATTGTGTGCATTACTTAGTACATCGTTTTACATGACATTTCACGCTATGTATGTTCATTTGATTACATAGTTAGTGCATTATTTTCACATGCTTACATTTTGGTATGACATTTGGTTTGTTTACATGGGACAATACATTCATTAACACCGATCATGCCGTTCGTTAGTAGGTAGTGGTACCATAGGAATTGACAACTCCCGTTCCGGACATCCCAGGGAAAGGGGACAGAAAGGAATGACCGAATTCGTTGATATAAGACAGATAGACCTTTAATTTGTTTAAAGGGTTTATCACCACAGTCGCAAGGCTTGGATGTATGCATTTTCACAATACCGCATAGATGTTCATATTAAATAGTTGCATGCATTTATACAAAACATAGCTTTGATTTAAACCAAGTTTTACTTCAATACTTTGTTTTTGTGCATATGGTTTAGTTTGAGACATTTCACTTGCCATACATGACATTTTGACATAGACATTTGACATGGATATTTGACATAGACATTTGACATGGATATTTGACATAGACATTTGACATGGATATTTGACATAGACATTTGACATGGATATTTGACATAGACATTTGACATGGATATTTGACATAGACATTTGACATGATTTACATTTGACATATTATTCAATACATTTGACAATTGGTTTAAACATAGACTTCTTACATTGGTTGGTTTGGTTGATTAAGTGATTAAGTAACGATGCGTGTGTAATATGATACAAGCATGGTGGATACGCCGCTGGTACTTCCTATATATAAGTGTTTGTATGGTATTACATGTCGTAACGTTATTTGAATCATTTCAATATTGAGACATAGAACATTTTATATAAATAACATATTTTTCACAAGACATTGATTTACAAACAACTTATCTCATACAAACACATTTTTACATGGTCATTTATTTAACCTGACATTTACTTATACATATCATCTGATCTTATTATTTTCAAATGATTTACAAGACAAAGCAAATTACAAGGTTCATGACTAAACATTTTCTTAAACATAAGTCATGAATCCTATTTTCACAAACCTATGTATCTCACAGGCATTTTTATGCTGACGTACCTATTTTCACATGTGTTTTCAGGAGCTTTTCCGTAAGATGTTGATCTTGATACTAGGGCGGACCTGTGCCTTAGAGACTTTAAAAGAAGATAGACTATGTTTAATTATGTTCTGAACTCCTTAATTCATGTTTAAGACAATGTAACACCTTTGTTTATAAATAAAATACAACTTTGTATGCCATGGTTATGAAACAATTAATTCTGTTGCAACACGCCCCGATGTTTCCGCCGCGATTTGTTGTTTTACGCGGTCGGGGTGTGACAGAAGAGTTGGTATCAGAGCCAATGGTTATAGGGAATTAGGTTATTAGTAATGCTTTGACCTAGACTATAACTTTTCTAGGAACCTAACACAAGTTATCTTGTGTTTAGATCTTAAAACATGTACATCACCTATCCTTAGGTGATTAACAAAACAAGGAACCAAAATTTTTCCGAAACGATTTTTGAAAAACAATCATCTGTTTTTGAATGATTTATTACAAGGTTTTGAACCCTCAATTGTAAGGTTTTGAACCCTCTGTTATATGGTTTTGAACCCTTTTCAGTATTGGTTTTTGGCCTTGTGCCTTCAAATTTTCAAAATCCCGTCAAACGTTTTGGGTTTTAAATAATGTGAACATGTGCAAACTGGAAGGGTGAATGCCTGTATTCTGGGTTTTCTGTCTAGGCAAGCACTTCGTATACATCTCAACCAGACGCGAGACCAGTTGTGCTTACCTGGGAATTCTTGGAGTGAGTGTTCACTTATAGGCGAGCATGTCTTCGCTAATACATTATTTTGACCCATTTACTTTGATTAGTCACTGTGTGTCGTTTGTTTGCTTTGTGATACGAACGAATGACCACCATCTTTGCTCTTGTTGATTTTGTTTCATCTCATTCTCTTCATCCAATCATCTCACTCGTTTCTTTTCATGTTTCCTCTTTTAGAATGCCTCCTCGACGCGAGAACCAGATAGCTACTGCCGAGCTGGCAGAAATTATTGCGCAGCAGATGGCTGCTCAATTCCCAAATCTCTTTGCTCAATGGCAACAAGCCAACAACAACAACAATGGTCCGTGCAAATACAAGGATTTTAATCAGGCTAAACCACTCAAGTTTAGTGGTTCTGAAGGGGCAACTGGGCTTCTTCAGTGGGTTGAGAGCATAGAGAATACTTTTCGCCACGTGCAGTGTCTCGAAAATCGCAAGGTCGAGTTTGCTTCGAGCGTATTTCAGAAGAGGGCTTTGACATGGTGGAACGGGGTTATGAGGGACCAAGGTGCAGAAGTTGCTCTCGCACAGACATGGGCTGAACTTAGAGCCCTTATGATGAGAGAATTCTGTCCTCGTCATGAGCAGCGAGCGTTGGAGAAAGAGTTTGATGTTTTGAAGCAAGATAGTGGTGAGCACAGGGCTTATACTGATCGGTTTGAAGAGTTGAGTTTGCTTTGCCCGACTATGGTTACCCCACTTGACAAGGCTATCGAGAGATACATCGACGGCCTACCTGACTCGGTACAAGACATTCTTACTGGTAGTGAACCTGCCACACTTCGTCAGGCGATCGAGTTATCTGCGACATTGACTGAGTCGCAGGTCCGGAAGAACAAGTTACACAGGAAGGGTGACAAGGGCAAGAAGCAGTCGGCTGACAAGGAAGATAGCAAGAAAGGTCAAAACTTGAATGGAAAGAACTCTGGTTCTTCGAAGAGGTCAAGGAAGCATAAGGCTTCCCAAAATTTTGCTATCACTGCTCAAGCTAACCAGGCAGCTCCCAACCAACCCGCACAACCTCCAGCGAAGAAACCCTATACAGGGAATGCACCTTTGTGCAATAGATGCAACAGTCACCACCAGCCGCAACTTCCATGCCGTTTCTGTACTAACTGTGGGAAGTCAGGCCATCTTGCCAATGTTTGTCGGTCTGCTCAGAATCCCGCGGTTCAGAACCCGGCTCAACAAGTTGCTCAGCAACAGGGTCAAGCTGCAAGACCACAATACCCACCGGGTGCTTGTTATAATTGTGGGGATCTGACCCACTATAGAAACCGGTGCCCAAGGCTAGCCAACCAGAACCAGAATCCGGCTCCGGCTCGAGGCCGAGTTTTTAACATGAATGCCCAAGAGGCACAGGCTGACGATAATGTGGTGAACGGTACGTTCTTTATTAATAATCAGCCTGCATCTGTTCTTTTCGATTCCGATGCCGATAAGAGTTTCGTGTCTTTGTCCTTTGAACCAATGCTTCGAGTGTCTAGAACGAAACTAGGCAAATCTTTGACGGTAGAAGTTGCTAGTGGTGAACCCATTGTTCTTGATTCTGTTCTTCGCAACTGTCAGTTGAATCTTAACGATCATCTTTTTCCAATCGACCTCACGCCTATGCAACTTGGAAGCTTCGACGTCATTGTGGGAATGGATTGGTTATCCAAGCATCACGCAGAGATAGTTTGTTCTAAGAAGATTGTTCGTGTGCCGCTTTCGACAGGCGAGATTCTGCAGGTTCAAGGTGAGAAGCCTACCGGTGGTCTCAAACTCATGCCTTGTTTTAAAGCTCGGAAGTATCTGCAGAAGAACTATGTGGCTTTCTTAGCACATGTTACAGAAGATAAAGGCAAGGGTAAGGCTATTTCAGATATTCCTGTCGTTCGGGATTATTCTGAAGTATTCCCTGAAGACTTACCTGGTCTACCTCCAGCACGCCAAGTCGAGTTCCGCATTGATCTCGTACCTGGTGCAAATCCCACAGCCAGAGCTCCATATCGTCTTGCACCGTCTGAGATGCAAGAGTTGTCTAAGCAGCTTCAGGAGCTCTCTGACAAAGGTTTTATCCGTCCTAGCTTTTCACCCTGGGGTGCTCCCGTTCTTTTTGTAAAAAAGAAGGATGGATCTTTTAGGATGTGTATCGATTATCGTGAGCTTAACAAGCTTACCATCAAAAATCGATATCCCCTACCTCGCATCGATGATCTCTTTGATCAGTTACAAGGCGCTTCTTATTTTTCGAAGATTGATCTGCGATCTGGATATCATCAACTTCGGGTGCAAGAAGAAGACATTCCGAAGACAGCATTCCGTACTCGTTATGGACATTACGAGTTCACAGTCATGCCATTCGGTTTAACTAATGCTCCTGCTGTTTTCATGGACTTAATGAATAGGGTCTGTAAACCTTATTTGGATCAGTTCGTCATTGTTTTTATCGATGACATCTTGATTTACTCAAAGACGCGAGCTGATCACGAGCAGCATCTTCGTCTTACTCTGGAACTCCTAAAGAAAGAACAACTTTTCGCAAAATTCTCCAAGTGCGAATTTTGGCTTAAAGAAGTTCAATTTTTGGGGCATGTTATCAACGAACGGGGTATTCATGTAGATCCCTCCAAGATCAGTGCGATTAAGGATTGGGATACACCTACTACTCCTACTGAAGTTCGTTCTTTTCTTGGTCTAGCGGGTTATTATCGCCGCTTCATAGAAAACTTCTCTAAGATTGCAGTTCCTCTAACTGCTCTAACTCAGAAGAAAATGCCCTTTTACTGGGGATTCAAACAAGAGGAAGCTTTTCAACACCTGAAGCAGAAGCTTTGCGATGCGCCTGTTCTATCATTGCCTGAGGGTGATGATGATTTTGTTGTGTATTGTGATGCATCGAAATTGGGTCTTGGCTGTGTTCTTATGCAAAGGAACAAAGTCATAGCTTATGCATCAAGGCAGTTGAAGATACATGAGAAGAACTACACCACTCATGATCTTGAGTTGGGTGCAGTTGTCTTTGCTCTCAAGATCTGGAGACACTATTTGTACGGTACAAAATGTGTGGTTTTCACTGACCACAAAAGTCTTCAGCATATCTTCAACCAGAAAGAACTCAACATGAGGCAACGACGTTGGGTTGAGCTTTTAAACGACTATGATTGCGAAATTCGCTACCATCCTGGTAAGGCGAATGTCGTAGCTGACGCATTGAGTCGTAAGGAACGTACTAAACTTCATTGTGTACGTGTTCAGTCTGTTATTCAAGCTCGAACCGATATTCAAGCACGCATTTCTCAAGCTCAACAATCTTGTGTTTCACAAGGATTGATGGATAAGGAATTTCCTTACCACATAACACCTGCTCTGGAATTGAAGGACAATGGATCATATTACTTCATGGACCGTTTGTGGGTCCCAAGCCAGGATGATCTTCGTACCTTTCTTATGGATGAAGCCCATAAGTCTCGTTATTCTATTCATCCGGGCTCAGATAAAATGTATAAGGATCTTCGTATTCAGTATTGGTGGCCTGGTATGAAGAAAGACATTGCCTTATACGTATCCAAATGCCTTACTTGTCTAAAGGTTAAGGCTGAACATCAGCGTCCTTCGGGTTTATTGGAGCAACCAGAGATCCCAGTTTGGAAATGGGAAAACATTACTATGGATCTTGTTACCAAACTCCCGCGCACAAAGAAAGGTCATGATGCCATCTGGGTAGTCGTTGATCGTCTTACAAAGTCAGCACATTTCTTGCCAATCCGTGAGGATTTTCCTACTGACAGACTTGCTCAAATCTATGTAGATGAAATTGTGGCTCGACATGGTGTTCCTTTGAACATCATTTCTGACAGAGATGCTCGTTTCACTTCTCATTTTTGGAGAACCATGCAATCTGCTATGGGGACCCAACTTAATCTGAGCACAGCTTATCATCCGCAAATGGATGGTCAATCTGAGAGAACAATCCAGACTCTGGAGGATATGCTTAGAGCTTGTGTGATCGATTTTGGTGGTAGTTCGGATTCACATCTTAAATTGATTGAATTCTCCTACAACAACAGTTATCACACTAGCATCAAAATGGCTCCTTTCGAAGCTCTCTATGGTCGAAAATGTCGTTCACCAGTCTGCTGGAATGAGATTGGCGAGGCTCAACTTACTGGACCTGCCCTCATTTTAGAGACAACTGACAAGGTCAAGAAAGTTCGTGATAACCTTCAGGCAGCTAGAAGCCGTCAGAAGATTTACGCGGATCCAAAACGCAAACCCTTGGAATTTCAAGTCGGTGATCGAGTATTACTTAAGGTCTCACCTTGGAAAGGTGTGATCAGATTTGGAAAGAAAGGAAAACTTGCACCTAGATATGTTGGACCATTCAAGATCGTCGAAAGAATCGGAAAGGTAGCCTACAGACTTGAGTTACCTCCTGAACTTGGAAATGTTCATCCAACTTTTCACGTGTCCAATCTCAAGAAGTGTACAGCTGATGAGAATTTCTCCATACCGCTTGACGAAATTCGTGTTGGCAAAACACTGAAATTTGTTGAGAAACCAGTGGAAATCATGGAACGTGAAGTCAAGTGGCTCAAACGCAAGCGCATTCCTTTGGTCAAAGTTCGCTGGGAAGCTAAACGTGGACCTGAGTTTACTTGGGAACGCGAAGACCAAATGAAGGCGAAATATCCACATCTTTTTCTACGAGTTTCCTCTAAATAAATTTCGGGACGAAATTTCCACAAGTAGGGGAGACTGTAACAACTGTGCTTGTAATCACTATGAACAGTTCTATTATCAATAAAACAATGTTATTTGATCCCAATGTCTGTTTTGTTATGTTATACATTTTTCATGTTTTGACTTTTATGTAATTTCAAACTCTACATCGCTTTCTGGAGAGTTATACGCAAACTAGTGCGTAAACGTACTCAGTTTAATGCGAGAAATACTCCGGAACATCAACATATACTCAACATACCTTAAATAACCTTTACATAACTTAGAAATAAGTTTTGAAGGCTTTGGTATGGCAAAAACAAGTTAATTCACTTACAGGGACTAAATATGACAAACTGCGAAAGTATGTCAATTTGAACTGTAACGAACATTCCGGAACATAACCATAAGTTAAACACACCTTAAATATCCTTTACATAGCTTAGAAATAGGCTTTGAGGGGTTCGGTGTGCTAAAATAAACTTTTGGGTCATTCAGGGACTAAAAGTGTCAAAAAGTGCACAAGTTTGCATTTTCGCGCATAACTTACGTTCTGAATACATCCGGACATCCAAAAATTTATGTAAGCATGACTACATTATATTTTAGTGTTCGCCATAAGAAAAATCCATTCGTCGCGTCATTTGGATCGTTTTTCGCGCTTATGCGCATTCCGTCGTAATTAAGCGAACATCGCGTTCGTACGACCAAACGAACCAACACCCGGCATATTTTTGAGCATGTTTCATGTCCACAATGTTTAGGCAACATTTTAGGGCCTTAAAGTTGGCTTTACGGGCCTTAGAAGTGTCGGAAATGGCCTTAAACACGTGCAGGGACTGAAACTGTCATTTTTCAAACATATGTGCAGATCAGAAGGGCCATGCGGCCCGCATTGTCTTTGGCTAATCCTGAAGCGGGCCGCTTCCCACTATCAGACCAGATTAAATGCATTTTATCACAAGTTGCAGCTGATTAATCCTCCACCACATGTTTTAAGTTGCTTAGTCACTAAGATAAGGAGCATATGTGGCTCCATAACCTTTCAACAAGTGTACGGATGTGATCGAATCACGGTTTCCATGAAACGATCTCAACGGTTCACCGAAAACTATAAATACCCCATCACCCCTTTGCAAAAATTACTAGAAATTTGATTTGAGAAACTCTAAGTTGAAACATTAGTTTCATACCTGAGATTTTCGAATTGAGTTTAGCATTCGGGGACCCTTCGTAAGTATTCTTTCGTTCTTTTCCTTATTTTTACTGCTTTTCGAGTCAGAAAGTCAAACTTTGTTTGACTTTCAGCGTTGACCAGTAATGGTCAATGCGAAGTTCGTTAGAATTTCGCAACGTGATTGTAATCACGATGGTCATAGTCCCTTGGGACTATGCCTACTGATTACCACGTTGTCTAGAGTCGTAGGGTAGGCGATCTAATAAATCGCCTATACCTTCGAACTCGACCCATTTGGTCGATCATTAGGATCCGACCAAACACATTAGGTGACCATAGTAGGTAGGGAATAACCTTCCGAGGTTATGCCCTATGGTCACATCGTTTAAGTAGTTGTATGATAGGTAGTTTATATGCCTTAGGTAAATTACCAGAATACCCTTTTCATGTATAATTGGTAATTAAGCATATGTAACCTAAACCTTTGTCACATAACTAATTATGTAATATGTTTAGGCATATAACACTTGTCATAGGGCTAGTTAGGCGGTCCGAACGCGTTTCACGCGAACGACGCGTTAAAGTAGCATAAGCTACCTAAACGGGTCGTAATGGGTCGTAGACACTTAGGTTAAGTTTCATTTAGCATGTAGGCCTTGTTAAACCATATCACGTGAGTTCCTACACTCATTTGGTTTACAAACCCTAATGCTACCCAGTCTTCCGAGTTAGGTCCGGTTTATTAACATAGTTACCTATATTAGGTGCCGTTTGATTCCGAGATCTCTAGCGTTGCTTGGTGGTTATCTTTATACAACTGAGCAATCTCAAGTGAGTACATAGACCCCTCTTTTACTGTTTTCCAAACTGTTTTGGGGTGGAACACATGTGCCTACTTGTTACTTTCATGCTTTCCTGTTTTCACATCATATACATGCTATGTTCGTTAGTACATTATCGTACATGATTTCATTACATCTTATGCTAGGTGTGCCCATTGTGTGCATTACTTGGTACATTGTTTTACATTACATTTTATGCTAGGTGTGCCCATTGTGTGCATTACTTGGTACATTGTTTTACATTACATTTTATGCTAGGTGTGCCCATTGTGTGCATTACTTAGTACATTGTTTTACATTACATTTTATGCTAGGTGTGCCCATTGTGTGCATTACTTAGTACTTTGTTTTACATTACATTTCATGCTAGGTGTGCCCATTGTGTGCATTACTTAGTACATCGTTTTACATGACATTTCACGCTATGTATGTTCATTTGATTACATACTTAGTGCATTATTTTCACATGCTTACATTTTGGTATGACATTTGGTTTGTTTACATGGGACAATACATTCATTAACACCGATCATGCCGTTCGTTAGTAGGTAGTGGTACCATAGGAATTGACAACTCCCGTTCCGGACATCCCAGGGAAAGGGGACAGAAAGGAATGACCGAATTCGTTGATATAAGACAGATAGACCTTTAATTTGTTTAAAGGGTTTATCACCACAGTCGCAAGGCTTGGATGTATGCATTTTCACAATACCGCATAGATGTTCATATTAAATAGTTGCATGCATTTATACAAAACATAGCTTTGATTTAAACCAAGTTTTACTTCAATACTTTGTTTTTGTGCATATGGTTTAGTTTGAGACATTTCACTTGCCATACATGACATTTTGACATAGACATTTGACATGGATATTTGACATAGACATTTGACATGGATATTTGACATAGACATTTGACATGGATATTTGACATAGACATTTGACATGGATATTTGACATAGACATTTGACATGATTTACATTTGACATATTATTCAATACATTTGACAATTGGTTTAAACATAGACTTCTTACATTGGTTGGTTTGGTTGATTAAGTGATTAAGTAACGATGCGTGTGTAATATGATACAAGCATGGTGGATACGCCGCTGGTACTTCCTATATATAAGTGTTTGTATGGTATTACATGTCGTAACGTTATTTGAATCATTTCAATATTGAGACATAGAACATTTTATATAAATAACATATTTTTCACAAGACATTGATTTACAAACAACTTATCTCATACAAACACATTTTTACATGGTCATTTATTTAACCTGATATTTACTTATACATATCATCTGATCTTATTATTTTCAAATGATTTACAAGACAAAGCAAATTACAAGGTTCATGACTAAACATTTTCTTAAACATAAGTCATGAATCCTATTTTCACAAACCTATGTATCTCACAGGCATTTTTATGCTGACGTACCTATTTTCACATGTGTTTTCAGGAGCTTTTCCGTAAGATGTTGATCTTGATACTAGGGCGGACCTGTGCCTTAGAGACTTTAAAAGAAGATAGACTATGTTTAATTATGTTCTGAACTCCTTAATTCCTGTTTAAGACAATGTAACACCTTTGTTTATAAATAAAATACAACTTTGTATGCCATGGTTATGAAACAATTAATTCTGTTGCAACACGCCCCGATGTTTCCGCCGCGATTTGTTGTTTTACGCGGTCGGGGTGTGACAAGATGAGACTTGAAAACCTTTTCATCTTCAATTTTATTCATTTCAAGAACATATTTTTTATTTTCAAAACTTTTTATTTGTTCTTGAAATTTTGTTTCATTTTCTTTTAAACTTTTATTTTCCAATTTTATCCAAAAATCTTCACTTTCTGAAGATTTTATTTTATTTTCAAAATCTTTTTCTTTTTCTATCAAAATTTTGTTTTCTAATGTCAATCTGTTCAAATCACTCAACAGTCTGACATTTTCAGATTTCAACTTCTCCAAATTTTCCTGCAAAACAAGAATCTGTTTATCATCAGATTGCTTCTCATCCTTCATCTTTTTGACTTCCAATGTCAAACTTTCCGCATCCTTCAAGAGTTTGACATTGTCAGCTTCAAATTTATCACATTTAGAGCATACTGATTCAGAATTTGAAGATCCAATCTTCACAGATTCTTCATTCTTTGGAACTTGCTCTGTCTCTGTTCTTGTCAAAAATATGTCTGCACAAAAAAATTTAACAAAATCAAGAGGATTCAAATTATTATCAATATAACATCCCCTCTTATTGTCATATCTCATGATTTTTTTTGCTGCGAGACATATACGAATTCTTTTATCTATTTCAGTAATTACATCCAAATTTATTTTATCTAGATTTCCCAAATTCATTTCATCTAGATTCCCTTTTATTCTATTCATCAATTCTTTCTTCTTCTCATAATTCTCATCACTATGTGTTTTAAGTTTATTGATAAAATCAGATGGATGTAATTTTGAGAACCCGAAATCTTGTTTTATATTTTTCAATACATCATCCCATTCAGCTGGTAAAGCATCTGCAAGCTTTGATACTTTTTCAGCATCTGCCAACTTTTTCTCAAACCTTTCCAATTTGTCCATTAAGTAATCAAATCTGTTTTTCATCTCTTTCACAGTCTCATTCTTTTGACACACAAAATCTTTAAGTCTGAGAGTCCAAATATGTTTATCATCTTGTTCATACATGCTTACTCTACACCAACCATATCCACTTTTTATTCTTTCAACATACTCATTTTCTTTTTCATCAAACATTTTTGCCATATTTCAAACACAATTGCAAGTTTCAAACGAAATCCCTTTCAAATGTAATACCTTTCAAGCGGAATAACCAGTTTGAAGCAAAATTACCAACAATTCAGTTTCAAACGGAATATCAGTTCAAGCGTGATTATGATTTGAAGCGGAATCACTGATTTAAAGCGGAAACAGATGAAGTTTTCAAGCGGAATAATGACTTTCAAGCGGAATCAAGTGATCTTTCAAACGGAATCACCTTCTCAAGCGGAATCAGGTGATTTTCAAGTGGAATCACTTATTTCGCTTGAAATTACTTCAACCTCTCAAGCGGAATCAGATCTTTTCAAGCGAAATCACTTATTTCGCTTGAAATTACCACAATTTTTCAAGCGGAATTAGATTGTTCGTTCAAGCGGAATTAGGTTTTTAGTCCATTTTTCTCAGTTTTAGTCAGAATTTTGATCTGATTCTCTGAAGGGTTTGTCAAAACACAGTTTCCTTTATGTTGTGAAAAATCAGGTCATTTTAACCGTGAAAACTTGTTAAATTTTGAAAAGAAGGTGTAGAAATCAGAATTTTCCAGCGAAAACGAGCTAAACAGTATGAACTCTTCATCTTGAGCTCTGATACCACATGTAGGATCGTGAAACGACCTAACGAGTCGATCAGAAGAGTGCTCAGACAGAATCAGAGGCGGAATTCATTGATTCTGTCTTTGTTTAGCTTGTATTCACTATTAACTGTCTCGTTTATTGATCCAGAAGCAATTTACAGCACTTAGACACTTTGACAGCACTTCGGCGTCGGAAACAAGAAGATTACAACTGATCTCTCTTGAGTGGGTATATATAGGCATGTGATTCCGCTTGAACATACTTCAAGCGGAATTACATTTCAAGCGGAAACACATTCAAATGAAATTAATCATCATGATTTCGCTTGAACTGTTCAGCTGATTTCGCTTGAAATGACACTTTGTCATTTCAAGCGGAATTACCTAAAATCCCATTTCTCGTTTTACGTGCCCTGATCTATCAGTTCAAATCTAAGACTCGAACGAAGATGAAGTCGACAGACAACTGCACCAACAGAAGAAAGTGAAAATGAAGATGAGGTTGAAAGGGAAGCTGAAAGTGAAAGGGAAGTGGAAGGAGAAGGGGAGATGGCTGGAGAACAAAACGCCAAGGAAGTGCCAACATTTGTTGATGAAAACGCCAAGGAAGTGGCTGATGAGATAGAAGTAGGTGAAAATGAAGATGAGGTTAAAAGGGAAGCTGAAGGTGAAAGGGAAGGGGAAGGAGAAGGAGAAGGGGAAGGATAAAGGGAACATGAAGGGGAAGGGGAGATGGCTGGAAATCAAAATGCTAAACCCTCAACTGTTATGCCAACCCCCATAAATGATGATTGTAAAACCCGTGAGGATCTCAATGATATCAATCTAACCTTGTGAGAGCGCGGAAATCAAACACAAGGTGATTCAAGAACTAATATTTAAGATCAAATAACAAGCAATAAACAAAATCAAACCGAAACTTGCATTCACGATGAACGATGACAGATACAATGTCTCGAATGGAACCTAGTTCCTTGCTTGTGTCGCCTGCCTTGCACTCGTAACCAACAACCCTTAATCAATAGATTAAGGGTGTTTATATACTAGACATGTAGGCCGAATACAACCCTAGGCCCATGCGACACTATCTAGCCCGACCCACAATGTTTAACCCAAAACATATATAACTAATTACATAATCAATCCCTAAGTATTGTCAACCTACATGAATAAACCTTCAGGTTCCAACAATCTCCCCCTAGGTTTATGCATGCAGGTTCTTGACACTTTATCCTTCACCATCATCTTGCACCCGATCCTTAATACCACCGAAACCCTTTGTATGAATATGAATAGATGCTGCAACAGCTTTAGTCCAAGCTTTGGCAATTTCTTCGTATTTCTCAGTAGCTCTAATTTGATGACGAGCCAGCACTTCCAAATCTTCATGAGCAACGTTCAGTAAATCAATCTGATCCACCAAGTAAAAACACACATCATCATCACAAACAATCACTGCCTGCCCTAAGCGCTCATCATAAGACCAAAAATGTAAGGTCTTTAAAGCACCCTTTGGAATCTTTTTCACCAATGGAATCGTCTTCTCTTTATCAGTAACAGGCCAGCGTACAATCTTCAAGCGCTTGTTCGTATATGGATCTCTAATCCCTTTAGCTGGTTTAACAATGGACTCTGCAGTACGCATTGAAGGAAAACCCTTAAGAACCTCCCTCTTCAACCTCTCGAAAAACCTATAACCAACTCCTCCAGGCTTATCATCTACATAAGGTGCTCTAGACAAGTCTGTCAAGTCCACTTTAGTAAATGACTGAAACTGGCCTGGATGTTTGTACCACTCAACAGGTCCAACTTTTCTTTTAATCCACCATCTTTTACGATCATGATCATAACCCCAGCTAACTACACCAGAACGATTTCCAACCTTATCATAGAGAGTTTCACCAACATCCATTAAATGATGAGTTGCATGAGCATCATCATCGTCTGGATTTAGATTCCGATTCTTCATAATTACCAACTCTCTTTTCTTCTTGATTCTTTCAGCCTTCTCTTTGTCTGCAACAGGATCAATGATTCTTCTAAAGTAGTGTTCCATAGCGGCACTTCTTTCAGCATCATCTTTTTCAAAAGCTTTTCTTCTGTTTTCAACATCAGTTGGATCAGAAAACTCCTGTCCAAACTTCTTCTCCAACTTCCCACGCAAATCATAAACCATATTAAACAGCAAACTAACATCTCCTTGAAGCTGCTCAATCTGTTGATCTTTCTTCACAATAGTATCTTCAAGTTGAATAATCTTTGCATCTTTATGGATTGAATCTTGCTCAAGTACAACCATTCGTTTCTTCATATCTCTCATACTGATATACTCATCTTCATCACTAGAATCATCATCAAACGGCATTCTAAATGGCTCTTCAGGTCTTTTACCACTTGAGCTGCTAGGCATATCAAGATCAACTCTAGAAGAACCTGCAGCTTCAGTAGCACTAGGTAATGTTGTCTCAACACTGGCATCAACATCAATACTAGTAACCTGAACATCATCAGTAGTAATATCCATATCAGTTCTCTGAGCATCAGCATCAAAATCAAAGATATCTGCAGTAACGGTGGTGGTATCGGTGACATCCTTCTCAAACTCGAAGTCATAAAGACCTTCATCATCTTCATCAGCAACTACGGGTTGATCTTTGCTATGCTCAACATACATTCCGGGCCGAGGATCCCTCCTTTTCCGCTTCAAAGGCATAGAATCAGAATCCTTTGGGTCTTCACTAGGCTTTTCACTTGACACTGAAAGATCAGAAGGAGGATTTCCCATCTTATCAGTTACAGATTTCAATAACAAAGCCAAACTTTCAGCAGTAATCACGGGTGGAACAGCAGAAACGGCAGTATCAACTTCAGCTTCAGGAGGAAGCTCTTTATCTTCATCAGAATCACACATAATTTCAACACCTTCATCGTCAGAGTCTATTGTTAAAATCTCTGTCTCAGGCTGATCTTCAGCATCCATACAAATATCATGTTCTTCAGCAACAATAGCACTTGCAGGTACACTATCCACTGAAACAGATTGTGCTATTTCCGGATTTTCACTAACATCTTCCGTCTCTGCAAACTGACCAAACTTCTCCAATTTAATCAAACCTTCATACTTCTTCTCAGTACCCTTCTTTGCCGTAAGAGCACCAAAACATGATGGACCCATGGGCTTTAACTCCAGCGTGTTACCCGATCTCTTCAATTCAGGATAACGAGCATTTAGAATCATCTGCACAAATCTAGGATACATCAAAAACTTATCCTTTCGTAGCCCAATAGCGTTTCTTTTCATTGCTTCTAGAACATATCGTGAATAGTTGAACGGCTCATTTGTAATCACGCAAATTAATGCAGCCGTCTGTGTTGTGTTTAGTTGATCAATTCCCCCTCGGTTCTCTGTCATGCACAACAGGAACATGTGCAATAATAAACGCCAGTACGGATGAACAAACTTCTTAACCAGGGGAGGAAATCTTCCTTCATAGCTTAGTCGTGGCAAAATAGCTTTAATCGTTCCAGCAGCAAGCTCGATTGGATCCGTTTCCTGATCATTGAACTGCAACACATCCCTGATAACCTGCTCCGTCACAATAATCTTTGTCCCTTCGATTTCAGCAGCTATAGCTCCTTTTCCTTCAATAATTTCCACCTTTGCAGTCTTCCAAAAATCTCGTATAAGACTTTCATACACAACCGGATTGTCTCGAAGAGCGTGAACAATACGGCATGTATTTAGGCCTTTGATCAAAGACGTGAACAGCTGCTTGTGCTTTACAGGTGGAGGTGCCAAATATGCTACTTGATTGTGAGACACGATAAACTTTAAGTCCATTTTTCTGCACGTCACACACAACATATAAGTTTCCATTTACAACAGTGATAAAAATTTAAAAATAAAACAAACACTGTTACTGTTCACTCGAAACCATGAGTCGCAACCAGGATAACTGAGTCGCAACCAGAAGATTGCGAGTCGCAATCATGAGTCACAACAATACAAAATGAGTCGCAACCATGAGTCGCAACAGGCCAAAATGAGTCGCAACCATGAGTCGCAATCTCGAGGTTGCGAGTCATAATCATTGGTTTCGAGTCCTGTTGTTCTTGATTGCGACTGGAAACTTCATCGGAAACTTCAAAACTCATCGGAGAATTCATCGGAATCTTCATATCTTCATCGGAATCTTCATAAATTCGCCGGAATCTTCAAACAAAAATTCAAAATTCCTGCAAAATCTTGAATAATGACGTCATATTACCTGTTGATGACCTGATCGGATTGCGAGTCGCAACCGGAATTGAGTCGGAATCTTGATTTCGACCGGAATGTTGAGAGAGAATTCAGAGAAGATTGCGAGTGAATAATGAACTTATGACTCGTAATCACCCTTTTATGTGATCACTATTTCTCATGGGCTCAAGTCTGTTGGGCTTGGGCCTTATAGACTTGGGCTCAATAAAATGAATTTCAGAAATGATTTTAACAAACCCACTTAAAAAAAATCTGATTTTCCAATAATAACCCATTAAACCCATTGAGCATTATTTTGCAAAACAAAACCTAAAACAAAAATAAATAATAAAATATTATTTACAAAAATAAAATCAGAAAATTTGCAAAGATATTCAGGGATCAAATCACAAGGTTTCGGGCATGACTTCACTTATCAACACTGATCTACTAGAGGATGATCTAGACGATTGCCAGTATATTTGTCCTCTTAAACTCATCTCCCTAGATCTTTTCCATATAACTGCCTGTAACTCAATTTATCATGTTTTGATATCTTAACAATGAACACCCAAAACAAATACTAATCAAATCCCGGAATTATACTAGCACACTCTATCATGCAAGTAGCTTCCCTACCACATGTTTCACAAGTCCAATCCAAATTCTCTGAAATCTTAACTGGGACTAGGTTGAGAAGAGAACAGAATAGATCTTAAGTAGAGATGATATAATATACAGGATCAAATGAGTTTTTCTCAATTTGACATAGGTTTATAGGGTTTCTTTTGGGCACTAGAGGGCCTCTTTCGGGTGTTTAATTGATCTATAGCGCGACAACGTACAGCTAGGTCAGCATGTATCTGGATGCAGCAGAAGCTGTCGTTGCCTAGCACCTCCAGGTCAGCATATATCTGGATGCAGCAGAGGAGGTACACGACTTTTTCAGAGAAGATTTCAGAGTCAGACCAAAATTGTGTGTATCGGGACAACATACAGACATTCAAATAAAAATGAGCTAATTCCAAGTGACTTTCTTTCCTGAGGTCATGTACAATTTTAGTTCTAAACAGAAACAGCCAATGTTTCCAGTCTTAAGGATAGAGCCTACCAACACATCATACTAGAGTCAAACTATTTCGATACTAGTCTTACATGAGTCAGCCCTCGACCATAAAGTGAAAATTCATTTCATTTCCCAGTCTTGCCACACCTCTTTTTGTATTTTTCAATTTTTTAATGTTTTTGTATTTTTTTAATTTTTTTTAATGTTTTTGTATTTTTCAGAAATTCTCCCCCTAAATTTGTGCATAAATAAAAACTACCTAAGAATAGAAAACTTTATGAACAAATTTATCTACGAAAAACAAAAAAAATGCTCAGTCAGTAAAACGGATCATTTTCAGAAAATCCACAAGCACTCTGAATTTTGAGCTGCTGACAGGTTTGGTGAACAAATCGGCAGCATTTGCATCTGTGTCGATTTGATCAAGAGTAATAAGACCTCTGTCAAAACAGTCTCTGATAAAATGAACTTTAATATCAATGTGCTTGGTTTTGGAGTGAAAGACAGGATTTCGAACAATTTGTATTGCAGCATCATTATCACAGTAAATAGTAGTGTTAAGATAAGTCAAACCATAATCCTGCAATTGATGTTGCATCCACACCACTTGAGAGCAAGAAGCAGAAGCAGCAACATACTCAGCTTCAGCTGTGGATATCGCCACTGTTTGTTGTTTCTTGCACTGCCAAGAAATGAGCCGATCACCCAAAAATTGACATCCCGCAGAAGTGGATTTCCTGTCACTGTCAGTACCTCCAAAATTGCTGTCAGAGAAAGCAAACAAGTCAAAATTGGAATCTCTCGGATACCACAGACCAAACCGAGGTCGGCCTTTTAGATACCGAAAGATCCGTTTAACAGCAATAAGATGTGAAGTTTTAGGATTAGCCTGATAGCGTGCACAGTTGCAAACAGCGAACATGATGTCCGGACGGCTAGCTGTGAGATACATCAATGACCCGATCATGGACCGATATTGACGTTGATTTACAGACTCTCCTTCTTCATCTTCAGTCAACAATGGTCTCTCAGCCATAGGTGTCTCAGCAGGTTTTGCGTCCGTGAACTTGAACTTTGCCAGCACATCATCCACATACTTCCCTTGATGAATCAGAATTCCTTGCGAACTCTGCTTGACTTGAAGGCCCAAAAATAGAGTCATCTCCCCCAGAGCACTCATTTCAAACTTTTTCTTCATAACTCTCTCGAATTCCTTGCACAGATCCTCGCTTGTTGATCCGAAAATAATATCATCAACGTAGATTTGAACTAAGATTTGATCACTTCCTACCCTCTTGATAAACAGAGTCTGGTCGATAGTGCCACGCGTATACCCATGAGCCAACAGATGCTCTGTTAGGGTGGCATACCAAGCTCGAGGAGCCTGATGTAACCCATACAACGCCTTGTCTAACTTGTAGGCGTACTCAGGATGATCTGGATGCACAAACCCTGGCGGTTGCTCGACAAAAATTTCCTCCTTCACATCTCCATAGAGAAACGCGGTCTTGACATCCATCTGATAAACAGTGAATCCCATGTACGACGCGTAAGCCAAAAAGATCCGGATGGCTTCAAGTCGCGCAACCGGAGCATATACTTCATCATAATCTAGACCTTCGATTTGTCTAAATCCCTGAACCACCAGCCTTGCTTTATTTCGAACAATGACACCCGCAGAATCCTGCTTGTTTCGAAAGACCCATCTAGTTCCAAGCTTACGCTTTCCTGCTGGCAACTTGACAAGCTTCCATACTCCAAGTTTTTCAAACTGGTTCAGCTCTTCGTGCATAGCATCTACCCAGCCAGGTTCCTGCAAAGCTATATCAATGGTTTTAGGTTCGATTTGAGACAGATAACAGGAATATAAGCAAGTATTAATGACTCCTGATTGACTCCTGGTCAAAACTCCTGCATTTACAGGACCAATCACATTCTCGATTGGGTGATTGCGTTGAACGCCTGTTGGTATAGCCAAATCAGGTACAATCTCCTCTTCAGTGGTGGTGTTACTACTCTCCCCCTCATCAGGTACACTTGTAGTGTGAACTACAGGTGAAGTGACAGTACAATCCTCAGGAATTGGATCAGGAAACATTGCAGTGTCACTGGTTGATGCACCTTCAGGGGATTGATTGACCATCGGTGTCGGTGTAGGATGTTGCGTGAACACCATTCCCGGTGGATCAACAGTATGATGCTTCACATTTTCTTCCATCTGTGCTTCGTCCTCTGTATCTTCAAATGACAATGGTTGTTTAGGAACTGATTCACCTGCAACTGAAACATCACTTGACAAAATGTTAAATGATTTAAACAGAGCAGAATAATCATATAACCAATCTGGACCGACTCTAGCATCCGTAGCATTCTCTTCAAGCCATTCGATGTTGCACGACTCAACGACTTTCCTAGTTACTTTGTTGTATACCCTATAAGCAGAGCCTTTAGCATATCCAACAAAGTAGCATTCGTCACCTTTGACTTCAAACTTTCCATTTGAGTCCATTAGTAATAATACACATGGACAACCAAAAATACGAAAGTGTGAAACCGAAGGTTTTCGCCCTTCCAGAATCTCATAAGGGGTTTTCATGTGACGTTTATTAACTAAAGCATGATTCTGGATATAACAAGCCGTGCTAACAGCTTCGGCCCAAAAGAAGCTAGGAAGCTTTGAATCAGCCAGCATGGTACGTGCTGCCTCAATTAGAGTACGATTCCTTCTTTCAGCCACTCCATTCTGTTGTGGAGTGCGAGGCGCACTGAACTGTCGATCAATTCCCTTTTCACTGCAGAACGTATCCAAAGTAACATTCTTGAATTCTGTCCCATTGTCTGATCGAATAACCTTCACCTTAGTACTCGCTTGATTTTCAGCCAATATAATGAACTGTTTCACCAGTGCAGCAGTTTCGTTTTTGTGACTGAGAAAATACACCCAAGTGTAGCGAGAGTAATCATCGACTACTACTAGACAGTAGGCTTTCTTCCCGATACTCAGCACATTCACTGGACCAAAAAGATCCATGTGAAGTAGTTCAAGTATAGCTTTTGTTGACGGTACTGGTTTAGTCTTGTGAGGTTTTCGATGAGCCTTTCCTTTCGCGCAAGCAACACATTTTTCCACCAACATGAAATCCTTAATTGGAAGATCTCGTACCAATTGACCTTTAGCTAGACGATTCAGATTTTTCATATTCACGTGCCCAAGTCGACGATGCCACAAAAGACCATCATGCTCTGAAATCTTCGAAAATAAACAAGTGATCTCTTCACACGGTTTCTTGTTCATATCAATGACGTATGCATTTCCTTTTCTTTCAGCAGTCATCAAGAACCAGTCTCCTGGAATAACAATCCCAGGCTTAAGAACATGACATCATTTCTTCGTAAAATGAACTGAATTCCCTCTATCACAGATCTGCGAAATACTTAACAGATTGTGCTTCAGTTCTGGAACATAATTGACATTTTCAAAGCTGAGAACACCGTTTTGAACAGTTCCTTTCAAAGTGATTCTGCCAGATTCACCTCCCGCAAATGAGACATATCCACCATTAAATTCTTTAACATTCACAAGTTGGGATAAGTCTCCTGTCATGTGCCTGGAACAGCCACTATCCATGTACCAGAGGCGCACGGTAGTCCTCCACAGCTGTTCCTGCACGAGTAGCGGGATTAGTTAGATTTAGGAACCCAGCCCATAGTGGATCTGGGTTTTCCTTGAGCATCGAAATACGTTACTCTCTGCCAAACTAAATTTTCTTTGTTTAGAAATTTTGAAACATTTCTGTTTGCGGCCTTTTGATGATATGACTTCATTGGATTGGATTGCATGCCATTGACCTTAGGTTTCCAAAACTGTTTTGACCAGTTAGAATTTAAACTTTCAAATGCGTTACCAAAAGAATTTCTCCGATTACGCTGAAAATTTGTTTGTCGGTTCTGATTATGGCGTTTGGCTGCATTCCAATCCTGATCAGAAGGTCTAGTCCTATGATGATCGTTGTTCTTCATCGTCTTAGTCCAAGCAGACTTCATAGACTCCGAACATTGAGATCGATTAGACGTAACTTTCTGATTTCGCCCTGATGGTTTCCTGTCTGGTGTCCTTGGGAGTTTACCACAATTTCTGGCAATGTGACCGGCAATGCCACAGTTAAAACATGTTTGACGTTTCACAATTTGAACATTTTTGACATTAGGACTCTGCTTGTTCGATTTCGTGTGATTCAACGTTTTAGTTTTCTGACCATGTTTGACTTGTGGTTTTTCTTTAATCAAATTTTCTTCTGATGATTTCACCTTTTTACCAACCCCCTTTTCCTTTTCACTTAATCTTGATTCCAAATTTGAACATGTATTAGCTTCATCCAAATGTGTTTTATCAACACATTTATCATCTGAAACTAATTCAGGTTCACTTTCCGAGCAAGAAGAAGTTTCAACAATATGCTCTTCCTCAATGCATTTATCGGGTGAAACTGATTCAGGTTCACTTTCTGATCCTGAGGAAGTTTCATCAACATGCATTTCCTCAGAGCATTTATCTTGTGACACAGACTCTGATTCATTGATTAACACAGTTTCCAATGGGGTCCCACTAGATTCAACATTAGGGACACCCACTGAGACAGATTCAGAAGAAGAATCAGGATACACTTGATTTTCTTGAGAAGTAGTTTCAGTGGTTTCACTGAATGCATCCTTAGGGACCGCACCTGTAACATTATCACAAGCTGAAACATTTGATATGTTAGCATCACAAGCATTAGCTGAAAAACAATCATCACCACACGTATTGTTCAAATCATCCACACAAACATTATCAGTTTTGCCCAAAACAACAGGCTCACAAGACGAAACAAACGCAGAAAACGACGCAAACAAAGAACTAGTAAAAGCAATGTCAGACTCAGTTGGTTCAGAATAAAGTTCAAAATAAGGTTCAGAAACGTTTGAAATAATAACTGGTTCACTCCCATGAACATCATCACATCTTACTTCAGAGCTATCATCTGCACATGTCAACGAGATGTTAGGATCAATTGTGCCTTTAGGAACAAACTTTAAAGGCGAGGACTTTTGTGGCTCAACAGGTTTGTTGTGAACAGACGATTTACTAGATGAGCCATAAGTCATTTTGCTTTCGTTTAAGATCTCCTCCTCAGACATTGGCAAATAAGTGTAATTGTTATTGTATGGAGGAGGAGTCTGATTGTAACCCAATCCCGACCCTTTCTTTTTAGAGTAAGCCAATTGTTGATCACACAGATTTTTTACCAATTTACTGGAGGAATCGAATTTCTTGATGTTTAATTGATTGATTTGGTATTTATCTCTTACATTCTCCAGTTCCTTAGTTACTTCACATAATTTTTCTTTGACTATCATGAGTTGGGCTTTAGCTACACTGACATCGTCCTTTAGTTGAACGATGTCCTTACGCTGAGCTTCAATTTTCTCTTTGAAAAGTTTTTCATTTTTCGTTAAAGTGAAATTTTTCCTTTTAATTTCATTGTAATCTTCAATTAGCTCAGCGTTGTGTATTCTATAAGCCTCAACACGTTCCCTACATTCAGGAGTGCAGAAAACTGAAATTACCTCTTCTTTGGTGAGACCTTTGACAGGTGCTGACAGGATTTGAGTCATGAAAGCGAAATCGTCAGCAGCAGTCTCTTCCTGTGTCTCAGGGTCATGCTCGCTTGAGGTCATGAAAGCAATGTTAGGAGTTGCAGCTTGATTATCTGGAGCTGATATGTTCAGACGCTCAATCTCAGAAGACCAGTCAAAGTTGACATTTGGCTGCACCACCAGCGCTTGTGCTAATCCCTGCGGCTGTGGACTTCCAGAAGCAGCTGCATCTGCTACACTTGTAGTGGACACAAGAGCCCTTTCTCGATTAGGAGTAGCTGGTTGAGCAGGAGTTGTAGGATTTTGATCTCTGTTCATGGGTGGCTTCGGGCAGTT
Organism: Helianthus tuberosus; assembly: GCA_030545235.1. Lineage (NCBI taxonomy): Eukaryota > Viridiplantae > Streptophyta > Magnoliopsida > Asterales > Asteraceae > Helianthus > Helianthus tuberosus. The sequence goes on along the minus strand of JARYGA010059871.1, from coordinate 61,115 downwards.
CCGAGCATAGTGTCCTTCCTCATGACAATTGAAACAGCGAAGATTGAAGGGCACTTTAGAAGCTCCATTCCAAGCGTTACCCCACCTGTTTTTACCCGTTCTCTTCACAAACTTTTGAGCTCTGAATGCCGCCATTGCCATTTGCCAGGTGATATCCATTTCTTCAACATCATCTGGATGAATCTGCGACAAATCATCAGGACTCCACTTTGGTGGATCAAGCTTCCCTGCAATAAAAGCATTCAAACAGTTGATTACAGAAGCTGCTATGTCTAGCTTTTCCTTTGACTGACTTGCGAAGAATGCCATCATCTCATTGTTCGTAGAGTGAGCGGAATCAGGGGCAGCTGCAGATGCCTTTCCAGCATTTTGAACTGAAGCTGGAGAAGCTGGAGAGACGATTTGATTTGAGGATCCAGATTGAGAGACAGAGGAAGTATTGCGAAACATCTGAAAGCCTCCTTGTGATAGAAGAGCTGTGTTGCTGTCGCTAGATGTGGTGGGAGCAATTGAGAAACCAGCAGCCAGCATGCTATTCTTGTAGTTAGTCTCTCTCTGCTTATCATCCAATTCACAAGCTTTGATGTGTGAAATCATTTCTGACAATGTACATCTTGCAAGATCTTTGGTTTTCTTAATCATGGCCACATGATGATCCCAACTCTTGGGCAGTGCATTTAGGAGTTGTCTGTTGGTGGATGCGTTTGAGGTGTGAATTTCTTCCATTTGCATTTGAGTCACCAGTTTAACAAACCTTTGAATCTGATTATCCACCGTCTCACCATAGATATGGTTGAAGTTGTTAAAGTTTTGTTGTAGCAAGTTCCTTCGACTTTCTTTCATGTCTTCATTCCCTTCATACACTTCGACCAGAGAATCCCACAATTCCTTGGCAGATTTGCAGGTGCGAAAACCCATGGCAATATTAGGACCCAAACCCATGGTCAAGTAAGAGAAGGCTCGATCATCTTCTTCAACAATAAGCACATCATCTTCAGTGTATAGTTCTCGAGGCTTCTTTATTTTAACATCAGGTTCTGTAGGACTTTCCATCATAATTTCCCTAGGTCCCCTCAAGATGTTGCGCCATAGCTTGTAATCTTTAACCTTAAGATGCTGTTCAAAGCGCCACTTCCACTCGGGAAAGTCATTGGCATCAGTTAGCCTAGGAATGCGTGATGTGGTTCCAAGCTTTGAATCCAGTTCTTGTTGCTGAGTTAGGGCAGACAATTCACTGTTGGTGGTTGACATTGTTAATCAATCAGTTAATTAATTAATTAATTTTATTTAGTCCAAAGTCAACAGTCCAAATGTCCGTCACAATTTGTCGTTGCGAGTCGAAACGGGGTTGCGAGTCGAATTTGCGAGTCGTAATTGACGATGGTTGCGAGTCAAATCAACCTTGGATGCAAGTCGTAACCGAAATGGTTGCGAGTCGTAACAAGACAGGATGAGCCGAAACCACGATTGCGAGTGAAGATCAAACAGCCGGTTGCGAGTCGTAACTGGGCAAGATGAACCGAAACCAAGACTGATTGCGAGTCGTAATTGAAACGTGATGAGCCGCAACTGGGAGATTGCGAGTCGTAACCTGCAAAACAGAAAGTGATAAGAACTGTTTACTCGCAATCCCGACTTTTCAGCAATTTCCAAAATTCAAAGATATAGTAATCTTTGAATCTGTTGCACCGAAATCCCGAAAAATCAGCAAACACCAATGCTGAAATCAACAGACCAAAATCAGTGAATTTTCCAAAAAAAAAATTTATCAAGAATAGTCGATAAAAATCTGCACACACACTCAACAAAACCGGATCAGTAATATATGCAATTTCTTGAATCCGATTGATATCAAACCGAGCCCTTGAATGGCTTCAATGGCTCTGATACCAATTGTAAAACCCGTGAGGATCTCAATGATATCAATCTAACCTTGTGAGAGCGCGGAAATCAAACACAAGGTGATTCAAGAACTAATATTTAAGATCAAATAACAAGCAATAAACAAAATCAAACCGAAACTTGCATTCACGATGAACGATGACAGATACAATGTCTCGAATGGAACCTAGTTCCTTGCTTGTGTCGCCTGCCTTGCACTCGTAACCAACAACCCTTAATCAATAGATTAAGGGTGTTTATATACTAGACATGTAGGCCGAATACAACCCTAGGCCCATGCGACACTATCTAGCCCGACCCACAATGTTTAACCCAAAACATATATAACTAATTACATAATCAATCCCTAAGTATTGTCAACCTACATGAATAAACCTTCAGGTTCCAACAATGATACTTAAAATGAAGATGAAAGGGAATCTGAGGGTGGTGATTAGTATATTATATTGTTAGGTGAAAAAAGTACAGATGAAGATATAAACGAAAATGATATTAAAGTTGGGATTGTGATTTCAAAACACTTGAATATCACATTTTCAGATATAATGGGGAAAAGATAATTAAAAGGAATATTGCTGAGGTTTTGGAACTGCCAGGACAAGACCTAGAACAAATGATTGAACTAAAAGAAGGTTTAGACTGTCCAAAGATGGTGGAAGAAATGCTTAAAGCTATAAAAACCCACCCGCACCCTGCTGAGGAGACCCCAAAAATGCCTGTATTTGATGCAACGCCAAAAATTGTCACACCCCAACCGATGGCGGAATCATCGGGGCGCGGCACTAGGCGAATCAGATTGCTTGAGAGAATACATAACAACTATTTAGTGACAATATTTAATGCGTTCATTATCCCATACTAATAAACAATATTTCAACAAACAATCATACAGATTTCATCTCTCTCAAACAATACAGATCTAATAACCTAGATTTTTTGTGACTTTCTAGACTTCCTAATCTTGATTCGAGATAACCTGTGATTAACCTGCAACATACGTTAAAATAAAGTCAATACAAAAATGTATTGGCGAGTATTCAAGTTTGCAGAAGTATAGTATAAAAGCGTTTAAGCATAACCAGCATGTAACACATAATAGGCGAATCAAGAAAGCTATCAACAATGATACATCCTAACCATGTGATTGCGATGTAGAGTATGCGCGACACATGTTCACCGAAGCGAACACGTGAAGTAGAGTATGTGATCCTTAGCAACCCCTATTCACAACAGGTGCTGAGTCCAAACTATAGTACTATCGTTGCTAAAAACGGTCTAGTGTAACACTGTGTAAGCATAGAAACAAGTAATTCAACTAATCACGTATAACATGCGAGTGTGGTTAGCGTTTGTAATGCGTTTAAGTGTTGTGTTTTTGATAGAGAACGTATGTTACACCCAAAAGTGCATTAAAAGAAAATGGGTTCGAGTATACTCACAGTGCATGTTTAACAATAAAACACGGTCTGGATGGAGTGGAGAAGGCGCCGGATTAGCCTGCGTTCGTGAACAGAAGTGCGTAAGTCCTCCAAAGTACTGAAACGGTCGAATCAGAGTGTTGAGTGGAACACAGTAGCTTCGTACGAAGCCAATGCCTTCGTACAAAGGTGGTGACTTCGCACATGTGTTGCTTCCGTTTATCCAAAATCGAGTGTTCTTCCCGTCTTGTTTTGAGAAATCAAGTGTTCATCCCTTCAGCCTTAAGCTACTGATCAAACATAGAGTCGGAGAGGTCTTTGTTCAAGTCACCGATGAGAACTTGGGCTGTGTTGTGTGAAAACAGAGCCTTCATACGAAGGCAGTGCCTTCGTACAAAGCCAAGGCTTTGCACAGAACAGTTCAGTCTTCACAAGTGGTTGTTCTTGCATTTGGAGCTGTGTTTTCGTTTGAATCGGATGTATTTTCGAGTCCAATTCGAGACGGTTTCGACACCACCTCGTCCCACTATCAAATGAACGAAATATATGTCGTTTTAGGTCCGTTTTAGTGTGAAAATCAAGTTTAAAAGGTTTTAAAGGATTTTCTCCCAGATCTAACACTTGGTGAGTGTGAAATCAACTGATTTCTAACTTGGGAAGCCGTAGCTAGTCCCAATACACTCGGTTAAGGGTAGATCAGAGGTGAAATAGGATGATTTGATGAAAAAGAGGAAGATTTGTCATGAAAAGGACTGAGTTTAGATGAAATATATGAAGTTTTAAGTAAAAAGATGAAGTTTCGATGAAAACAAAGAAATTCTGATGAAATCGGAGTGATTCTTGTGTAAAATTGTGGTGGAAAACGTTGTGTAATTGTGTAAAATGATAGATCTTACTTGAAAACACTTGGACAACAATTCGGCAGCGTTTCGGTAAGAGTGGCAGCAAGTTAGAATGAGAGGAGAAGGGGCTAGGTATTTATAGAGGAAGGCTGGCTCCTTGGTTCCAAGCTAGCTGCCTTCGTACAAAGGCAGTGCCCTTGTACGAAGCTGCTGGCTTCGTTCGAAGGGGCCAGTCTTGAGTATGGATTCTCTGTGTCGCGTATAGGATGCTCGTTTGATGCGTTTTGTTGCGTTAGTTTGTATAAGTACTTTAAGTATTTTAGCAAGGTATTAAGTAACACGTTGCGTTGCGTTTTGATGCGATAAACCAAGTTGCGAGAGTGAGTGTTTACACATATAAGCTAGTATATATATATAAGTAATAGTATAGTATAAGTCATATATACGTAATCGTGTTTCGAGTTTGCGTTTGAGTTTGCGTTGAGATGAGCGGGAGCGAGTAGTTTAGATACTCACGTGATGTCATCGTGTATGCGTTAGCGTTATAAGCGTATACGTTGTGATGTGTGATATAGCGTGTGTAATAAGCGATGTAGTGCGAAAATATGCGAAGTAGCGTAGTAATCGATATAGTTTACATTATGATCCGAATCTCTGGTGCTAGGCGTAACGAGTGTAACGATAGTAACAAGCGCGAAGTGCAGGTTGTTACAAAAATCCCCCCAACAGAAACACAATACAGTCAGGGGTTCATCACTGAACTTGAAAAACAATTGTGGCAGTCAATGACAAAATGCCAAACGTACCTGTGACAGAGACACAGTTCAGTGATGCCTTCATTTCTCAACTTGAAAAAAAACTGAAGGGGGGATGGTGAACAAAAGTGTTGACCAGCAAGGTGCAGTGGCTGATGAAATGCTTGTTAGCAGCCACCATCTGGAGGTAGGAAGAACCTCATGCAAACTTTTAAAGAAGAAAAGATACCCCAGAAACCCTAAGATGAAAACGCCACTGACACATCACTAACCAAAACTCCAAACAGGGTAGATGTGCAGGAGAAGGGTGATGAGGACAAAATGACAGACATCACAAAGTTGATGTAAGATAACACCAATATAAACCTAAAAAAGTTGCCTGGTGATAAAGAAGATGATGAATATGATGAAAATAAAAAGGAGAAGACTATGGAAAAAAGGTGAAGAGAGAGTCAAAGAAGAGTAGGGAATTTTGTCACCTTATGTCAGGAGGCAAGTAGTTATACATGCAGTAAGGGCGGCACAAGAAAACAACATTTCCACATACATATTCACTGGATGTGGTTACTGGATGTATGTACATTTCTTTCTCGTAAAACGCCAAACTTTGCATTTGTTACGTTAAAAATATATATATGCATATGTGTAGGATCGTTTTCTGACCCAAACGAGTCGATCAGAAGAGAACTCGTCCAATATGAAAGGCGGAAACAAACATATCGGAGTTATTTCAGCTGGATTACACAAGAAATCACTTTAACTGTCTTGTTTATTGAAAACACAACGTTTTACAGTCTAGAGACACTTCGGCAGCACTTCGTTGCCGGAATCAGATCGTTACAAATGACAAGGCACTTCAGGTATTTATAGGCATGGTGGTTTTGTATGAAACCATTTCACCCGAAATAGTGATTTCGTGCGAAATAGCAAGACATCATTTCGTACGAAATAGCTGAACCTATTTCGTGCGAAATAGCCTTCCTATTTTGTGCGAAATAGCCTTCAATACATATTTCTCGTTTTCCGTGCCCTGATCTATCTAATACATTACAAGACTCGATACAAGACGAAGTCGACAGACGTATGCACCAACAGACTCCCCCTCGGATGTTGACGAAGTCTTCGATGTCGAGTCTTCAGTTGTCAATCCTTCAGTCTTTATCAGTCTTCACATTCTCTCCAAAGTTTATCCATTGTAAGTTTCTTCAATCTCTTTCTCTTCTCTCTCACATCTTCTCCTTGAAAGTTAATCTGGCTTTTGAGCTTTCTAGTTCTCTTGATTAGATCTTTTGAATCTTTTTCTCTCTCACATCTTCTCCTTGAAAGTTAATCTGTCTTTTGGCTTTCTGCTTCAACTGTAAAAGCTGGAACTTCTTTTGCCTTTTTTCTTTACCACATGAACTTCTTCATCATCACTGCTAACTTGCTTTTTGACTTTCTTCTTTTTCTTTCGAACTTTTCCATCATCACTATCACTTTCTTCTAGCATTCTTAAGTGCTCTTTCATTCTGTTTGCATAATAATCATTATCATTATCACTGTTTTCTTCAACTCGAGCAACAAAAGCTTTGGCTTTTAAAATCTCTTTATCCGAACAATAATTGTCCCAACTAAAATTTTCCCAACTAAAACCTTCTGGTAATCTTTCATCATCTTGATCTATCAATTTGTTCATCAAATATGCTTTCTTTGATTCTTCAATTTCCTTCCTAGCATGAGCAGTTTGTGGTTGTTGTTGACTTGTTTGTTGAGCAACTTGATGATAAATTGCTTTCCGATAATAATCATTGTTGTTGAAAGGATTTTAAAACCTGCTTCGCGGTTTGTGCATTCTCGCTTGAAATACCCTTTTTCCCTGCAACGAAAACAAGTAACTTTAGATTTGTCTAAACCCAAAGTAGAAACATTAGCATCACGGAAATCATCTCTTCCTGTGATCTGTTTGAATTTCTCAGCTCGTCTCAACACACTCGCCATACACCACTTTATATCCATTAACTCCATCTCCTCAGCATCAATCTGATCGTAATCCTCTTTTGTCAACATTGGATTCCCGATCCTTCCTGCTACTAAACTCCCATACGACTCTAACACAGTCACCAATAAAGACATATGACTTTTTGCAACTTCTTCTGAGTAATTCTGATCATTTTCAAGGTTCAGTGCAATGTTGCATTGTAGAACTTTGCCACTTTTTGTATTTTAGAAATTTGGATCAAACGATGGATATGAAGAAAATCCAATTTTGCTACTAGACCCTTGAGACCCTCCAGATGAATTTTTAGCATTGAATGCAGTTTCAATCTTTGGTGACATGTTGGTCTTATCATTGATACCTCCTTTGTAATAAAGACCAATATCTTGTTCACCATCAAAATCCTTCATTCTTGAGATCTTCCGTTGTTCCATTTCTTGAGCTTCAAGTTTTTCAATAAATTTACTCAATGTTAGATTGTTAAACCCTTTCTTATTCCTTAACATCATAAGATACGTGCCCCAAACCTCATATGGCAACGCATCAGCCAACTTTTCAATCAATTCTTCATTGTCTTTTGTGATGCTCAATCTCTTCATGTTCATTACTAAATTGCAATATCTTTCGATAATCTGCTTGGTGTTTTCAGTTTTTAAACCACGATATAGATCAAACTCCTTTTTCAAAAGCAATTTTTTGTTTTTAATCATCTCTTGACTTCCAACAAACTTAGATTTTAATGCTTTCCAAATTGAATATGCACTTCCATTGTGTTGCAATAAAACCAAGATATCTTCTTTAACAGCTTGTTGCAGTAAACTGATCATCATATTTTCATTTTTGTATTTCTTTTTCTCATCAACAGTTAGGTCTTTAATAGCAATCTCCTCTTCATCATCATTTAACGGTCTAATATATTTCGTTTCAACACATTCCCAAGCATCCAAATAATTTGCTTGAACCCAATTTTCAAAACGCTCCTCCCATCCTTTATACTCCTCAATATTCATGAGCTTTGGCGGTTTTTGCATGGTCCCCATTTCGTATTCTAACATAGTGCTCTGAGCAACAGTAATCGGAGTAGCAAAGGCGTTGTAAAACTCTTCTTCCATGATTCGAGTTCAAAAATTCACAAACTTAGTCTTTCAAGCGAAATAGCACAATTCAAACGAAATACCTTGTCCAAACGAAATACCCTGCAAGACAACTTCAAACTAAATCAGTTCACACGAAATAAAGACTTTCACACGAAATAAATGGTTTCGTGCGAAATAGCCAAGCGAAATACAATTTTGGTGCGAAATGACCTGATTTCGTGCGAAATAGCTGATTTCGTACGAAATGAGAATGTTGTTTTCGTACGAAATGAAACTTTTGAAGAAATTTCACACGAAATAGTGTTTTCGTGCGAAATGAAAGTAACTCAAGCTATTTCGTGTGAAATAGATGAAACTAAGTGATTTCGTGCGAAATCAAATTTCTATTTCGTGCGAAATGCTGTTGATGTCATCATCTCGGCCATGTTTTTGACAAATTGATCAGGTTTTAGTCCGATTTTAAGTCCAATTCTCTCAAGGCTTTGTTAAATCACAGTTTCGCATACAATGTGAGAAATTCAAGTCATTTTGACCGTGAAAACAAGTTTAATTTTGAAAAGAAGGTGTAGAAATCAGATTTTGCAGCTGAAATGGTAAGAACTCTTCCTCCTGGGCTCTGATACCACTTGTAGGATCGTTTTCTAATGCAAACGAGTCGATCAGAAGAGAACTCGTCCAATATGAAAGACGGAAACAAACATATCGGAGTTATTTCAGCTGGATTACACAAGAAATCACTTTAACTGTCTTGTTTATTGAAAACACAACGTTTTACAGCCTGGAGACACTTCGGCAACACTTCGTTGCCGGAATCAGATCGTTACAAATGACAAGGCACATCAGGTATTTATAGGCATGGTGGTTTCGTACGAAACCATTTCACATGAAATAGTGATTTCGTGCGAAATAGCAAGACTTCATTTCGTAGGAAATGGCTGAACCTATTTCGTGCGAAATAGCCTTCCTATTTCGTGCGAAATAGCCTTCAATACATATTTCTCGTTTTCCATGCCCTGATCTATCTAATACAATACAAGACTCGATACAAGACGAAGTCGACAGACGTATGCACCAACAATATTCATGTAAACACCCAAAACGCCATGTCTTATATTAACATGAGTTTGCATAACTAAAACGCCATATGCTGTTTTTTTTCAGGAGTACCATGTTCAAGATTAAAGGAGTGTTAGAACTCTCAAAGGTGATTTCAGAGAGCATGAGACCAGGATTCTATGCACACGTCAATATTATTCAAAGTTGGGGACACATCCTGAACTATGAAGAAAGATCCAAGGCTCTAGAATCACCCTCAAGATTATTTTGCACACAAATAATGCTGGTACCTCTTTAGCTATATTTAATTGATGCAATTATATTATGACTTTGTTTTGTTGTTAACAATGTGGTTCCTCAAAACTACAGAATACGCCCGCGTATACAAAGACAACAAGTTATCGATACAAAGAATTCAACAACAACATGGAATTGGTTTGAAACTTGCCCGTTTCAAAGAAGACCGGAAAGATAGAAAGAAAAATAAATATGACCTGGTCTTCATGCCATTAATATGGCAACAACATTTCCATGTTGTCTGCTTCAATATAAAACACAACAGAGTTGATGTATTGGATAACATCGCTGGAGGGGATACACTCAGCATCAAGAAAAAGTATGATGGATGGGTGGAAAAGTTGGCAAATATCTTAAAAACATTGTATGTAGAAACTATGTTGACAAAACACCATACTAATATATGCAAAAATGTGAAACTGTAGCAAGATGCTTTTGCAAACTACTTGCTTATTCAAAAACACCCAATGGCTAAGATCATGAAGATGGCGCCTATTGTCAGACAAAAGATGGATTGGAGGACAGATTCTAACGGGATCGACCATGGGATTTTTGCAATGAGGCATATGGAAACATATATGGGGCAGTTGGATGGTTGGGAATGTGGCTGGCAAAAGAAAATGCCCCAAATGACCTACAACAAAAACAACTAAATGACCTCAAGATCAAATACATTGCAAAAATCATGTTGCATAGCCAAAATGAAAACAGAAGAAAACTGGTCAAATGTTTAAATAAATTCTTGGAATTAGGGGCAGTAAGAATTACTAAATTGTATAAAAAAGGGTACAGGAGAATAGAACAAAGGATGGGGGAATATGTAGATTAACTTAAACGTCATGAATTGCTTTCATTTTATAATTTTCATGTTGACTAATGTATTTGGTTTAGACTATTGCATCTACTTGTTTCTTAATAAAACACCATAATGAAAACACCATTAGTCGAATAATAAACAATAAGAAGAACTGATGTTACTGTCTTCCTAAAACATGTTAATGAAAACGCCATAAGTTGAATAATTAACAAACAGTAAGAACTGATGTTTATAAATTAGCGCCAATATGCACAACTAATCAGTTATACGTAACCAGTTGTAAAACACCATTGATCGTAAACAATAAGCATATATTAGAACCCAAATGACAATTAACATTAATAATGAAAACGCCAAATATTGAATATAGGAAGAACGCCATTGAAATATAAATGTCATTTTCAAATATTGCTTTGAAAAACAAACGCCATTGAAACAAGCAAAAAGAACAAAATGTCGTATCTGTTGGAATTTTGTTTGAAACGGAATTATAAATCCAGTTATTGAGGGGAACGTGAACAATGACAATCGTGCCCCTGCATATCATTTAGCGCCCCCGGCCACGTGTTCGACCAGGATCCATTTTCACCGTTTTCATACTTCCAACCGTTTTCTCCTGATCTCGTTATATATATATATATATTCTAGTATGACAACTCGTATTTCAAGAGCCTTTTCTTTGTGCTTCGATGTAACTTATTTTTTTGGGTAAAGGGTTACCCCGGTGATTCTATTAAAATGCAACCGCAATTAAGTACAAGTAGTGAGGATGAGTTCCACACTAGTTCATATACAGGAAATGCCCCATATATGTATAACAACCAAAACAAAAGACCTATGACACCCCATAACCTAGCCTACTATACATCATGAAAAGATTTCTAGTAGACAAAACAATGCAAAAACTAAAAACATAATCCTCAACCGCCATCATCAAAGATAAAGTTGCCACAAACCGGCAACCCCTTCAAATGAACAGAAAATAGCCTATCCATTTGAGACTTTAGTGGAAGAGGTGCTTGCCCCGGCTTTCGAAGAAAAAGGATGAGTACCCGATGTCATAAATTCACTAGTTTCATTGTAGACTTCAACGACCTCCTCCACATCCAAATCATGCCCGTCACTCGACTGTTTCTCCTTCTGCTCCACTCGACCCACAGTAGTACCTCCTTGATTACCATCATCGTCTTTAAGGATATCAAATGAGTTCGACGTTGAGACCTGATTAATCATCGGATTCCTCACATACGATTTCGGTTTAGGTTTGACAACTGGTCGATAGACTAACTTAGGCTTCTGATTTTTCATATGAAGCCTTGATTATTAGCTTTCTTCTTTTTGGCACCCACAACCTGAAATTCATCATTATTCTTCTTCTCAGCATCCCCAATCGAACTTACTTGAGGGTTCTTAGGACACGAGCTATCTTCATGACCGAAAACACAACAGGATGAACACCTTACAGGCTCCCAATCATACTCAATTTTAACCTCCACCGTTGAATGACCATTACCATCCAACGATGGGATTGCAACAGTTACACTCTTCTTTAAATCAACCCCTGCCTGAACTTCAATAAGTGCTTCGATGTAACTTATGTGTACGCTATTTGAATAATTGATATGCCTAATTGTAATTGAATGATTACGAGTTTGTTTATGTATATATGTTATGTGAATATTGTTCGTATGTAGGTGTAAGTATTGGGTCACACTGCGTATTGGGTCACACTTCACCTTCGGGCCGCATACTTTACTCTCGACCGCACACTCCTTTATTGTGGTGGACATGTTCTCGGCCCAAACCCCCTCTCAGTTCTTAGCTCAATCGAAGCCCAACGCTCGGCCCGATTAGTATGGTATGCGCATACACTTGGAATGTGTGTTGGTTTTCTCATAATCTTCTCATAACACAAAACACACAAACCCTAGACTCTCCTCCCCTCTCTCTCACTCGACGGCAGCCCCCCCCCCATTCGAAGCCTCGCATCTCGATCAAACCAACTCATTCTACATTCCGGTTGGTGTCTCATCATTGCTAGCTTATTTAATACATGATACTTGATATTGTGATTGTTATAATCTTGGATGATGACTTTATGATTAATGCATGATCAGTGTGTTTGAATGGGTCTTGCATGATGTGTGTATATATGATTATATTGTTATATGATGACATACGAAACATAGGGGTTGCATGTTATATTGTGTGTTTTAAATGTATTTCTCACACCCCCAAAAATACCACAAGCGGAAACCCCCGCGAGGCGTGTGACGTACCAAGATCTAGCCACTAATCACATTGAACCATAAAGAAAATAGAACTTTCCCATTAAATAAAATAGTATAACTCAACACCAGTTTAGAAAGTCAAACATGTTCAGCGGAAGCATAATAAGTTTGTTCAATAAGTTTAAATGAATAATGTTCAAAACAATGCAACAGCTAGAAGCGGTTCCAAATGTCACGACCCATGACCACTCCAGCTTCCCAGACAGCAAGTTTCATGACAGTGTACCTAAGGACCTACAAGCATGCAGAAAAGTGTATCAGAAAACGCTGGTGAATTTACAGTTTGTTTAACCGATTGTTACCAAGCATTGACTTATGTTATGTTATGTTGATAATAACTCGATACCGCAGACGGCTCCTTTTTGCCCTTCTCCAATGCTCTATCAAACATTGGTCATGATTTAAAAGTTATTAGTTCATGCACGTCCTATCCAGGTACGTCGTGAGGGTGCCAAACCTAATAGCGCTATCAACTAATAACCCTGTTGTCCTACAAGCAACTAACCCGGTAGTATGATGGGACTTAAGTGATAGAAAGTGAGTGTATTATCCAACATCAACATTTACTGAAAACTGCCTCATATCCCCTGCAAGGATATAGGTTTGTGAAAACTGCCTCACATCCCCTACAAGGATGTGGGTTTATGAAAACCCGTTTACTTGTGTGTCTGTTTGATTGTCCCCACCGGACGCATGCTTGTATTTGGAAGAAGTGAACTCACCTTGGTTTGCTCGGTATGACTAGTTACTTGTTCACTCTTAATCAGTCAAACCTATGGTGTTCATGTAAACGTAATCAGTTTACATTCACATTGACCTCCCGATCCATAATTTCGATAGGTTCTTCGGTAAACTGCAACTTGTCATTGATGTTCAGTTCCTGGAGTGGTACCACCAGTGTTTCTCGAGCTTGTATGCCAACTCAGCATGGAAGTCATCATGAACGTTACCCAACTCAGCAGGTAACTCGAGCTTGTATGCCACTTTACCAATTCGTTCCAAAATCTTAAACGGTCCGACATAACACGGATTAAGCTTGCCGCATTTTACAAAACGTACCACACCCTTCCAAGGTGAGACTTTTAGCATAATGTGATTGCCTACAGCGAACTCCAAAGGTTTCCTACGCTTGTCAGCTTAGCTTTTCTGACGGTCGCGCGCTGCTGCCATACGATTTCTGATTTGTACAATCTTCTCAGAAGTTTCGAGCACAAGTTCCGGACCCGTGATTTGGCTGTCACCCACTTCAGCCCAACAGAAAGGAGATCGACATTTCCGTCCGTATAAAGCCTCGAACGGAGCTGCCTGGATACTGGTATGGTATGGTAACTATTATTGAAGGAAAACTCCACCAAGGGTAAGTGTCTCTCCCAACCTTTACCAAAATCGATAACACATGCCCGCAGCATGTCTTCTAATGTCTGGAGTATTCGCTCACTCTGACCATCCGTTTGAGGGTGATAGGCAGTGCTCATGTCAAGATGTGAGCCAAATGATTTGTGCATCGCTTGCCACAAATCGGATATGAAACGCGGATCATGATCAGAGATAATGGAGGTTGGCACCCCGTGCCTGGAAACCACTTCCTTTAGATAGATACCAACTAGCTCCGAGAACTTGTCAGTTTCTTTAATTGCGAGGAAGTGCGCAGATTTTGTGAGACAGTCAACGATCACCCAGATGGTATCATTTCCGTTTTGAGTTCTTGGCAATCCAGTGACGAAATCCATAGGAATTTGCTCCCATTTCCACATAGGTATCTCCGGTTGCTGAAGCAGACCAGAGGGTTTTTGGTATTCCACCTTGACTTTCGCGCAAGTCAAACACTTACTTACATAAGTCGCGATGTGGGCCTTCATCTTTGGCCACCAGTATAAGACCCGTAGATCCTGATACATCTTATCAAACCCCGGATGAACAGAATATCGAGACTTGTGTGCTTCATCCATCACAAGATCTCTAAGGTTACCATACAGAGGAATCCATATTAGTTCCATGAAATAGTAGATGCCGTCAGATCTCACTACAAGTCGTTTCTCCATGCCCCGCAAATACTCAGCTTCAATGTTTTCCCCTTTCAACGCTTCAGTTTGAGCAGAACGGATCTGGTCAGGTAAATTAGAATGGATGGTGAGCTGCAAGGCGTGGACACGTTTGGGTTTCATTTCCTTTCGACTAAGGGCATCAGCTACAACATTAGCCTTACCTGGATGATACTTGATTGCACAGTCTTAGTCGTTTAAGAGTTCTACCCAGCGACGCTGTCGCATATTTAACTCCTTTTGGTCGAAGATATGCTGAAGGCTCCTGTGGTCGGTAAAAATAGTGCATTTAGTATCGTACAAGTAATGCCTCCAGATTTTGAATGCAAAAACCGCAGCCCCCAACTCTAAGTCGTGAGTCGTGTAATTCTTCTCGTGAGTCTTCAATTGACGAGAGGCGTAAGCTATCACTTTCTCACGTTGCATCAGCACGCAACCGAGACCCTAAATAGAGGGGCCATAGTACACCACAAAATCTTCGGTACCCTCGGGTAAGGACAGAATCGGTGCACTGCAGAGTTTTCGTTTCAAGAGTTGGAAGGCATCCTCCTGCTTCGTTCCCCAAGAATATACAACTCCTTTCTGTGTTAATGCGGTGAGAGGTTGAGCAACCTTTGTGAAGTCTTTGATAAATCTGTGATAGTACCCAGCGAGACCAAGAAATTGTCGCACCTCCGAAGGATTCTTCGGTGCCTCCCAATTTCTGATAGCATCAATCTTAGCAGGATCCACGTGTATCCCCCATTTCGTTAACAATGTGGCCAAGGAAGTGTACTTCTCGAATCCAGAAGTCACACTTAGAAAATTTCGTGTAAAGTTGCTCATTTCTCAAGAGTTCCAAGATAAGACGCAAGTGTCGCTCATGGTCCTCCTTGTTCTTAGAATAGATCAGAATGTCATCGATAAACACGATGACAAAGTCGTCAAGATATGGTTTACATACGCGGTTCATGAGATCCATGAATGTCGTCGGTGCGTTGGTTAACCCGAATGGCATGACCAGAAACTCGTAATGGCCATAAAGCGTTCAAAAAGCTGTTTTTTGAACATCCTCCTCTCGGACTCTCAGCTGATGATAGCCCGATCTTAGATCAATCTTTGAGTAGAAGCTCGACCCTTGCAACTGGTCGAACAGGTCGTCGATGCGAGGTAAAGGATAATGGTTCTTGACTGTCACCTTGTTGAGTTCACGGTAGTCAATACACATGTGAAACAATCCGTCCTTCTTCTTTACAAACAAAACCGGGGCTCCCCAAGGCGAAGAACTGGGTCGGATAAAGCCTCTATCCAACAGTTCTTGGAGTTGATTAGACAATTCTTGCAACTCTCCAGGTGCAAGACGATAAGGTGCACGAGCAATCAGAGTTGCTCCTAGTGTAAGATCAATTTGGAATTCTACCTGACGGTGTGGAGGTAGACCTGGAAGTTCCTCGGGAAAAACATCAGGATACTCACGAACAATAGGTAGATCCTCTATTCGCTTCTCTTCGTGCTGAGTATCAGTAACAAGTGCAAGGATAGTAGGATAGCCCTTCCGTAAGCACTTCTGGGCTTTCATAGATGAAATGAGGCTGACGATTGAACCACTTCGCGGACCCTGGACAGACAACGATTCCCCACTAGGGAGAGGTACACGCACGATTTTCTCCTTGCAAAGTATTTCGGCTCGGTGTCTTGACAACCAATCCATACCGACAACTATATCAAAGCTACCAAGAGTGATGGGGAGAAGGTCAATGTCGAACACTTGACCTAGAAGATCGAGTTTACACTCTAAGAGTACATGTGTGGCTTCTATCGACTTGCCATCAGCTAATTCCACTACGTGTTTGTTTACAAGAGGCGCAGGAGTCAACCCTAACTGACGATTGAACCCCAAAGACACATAACTCCATTCGGCACCAGAGTCGAATAATACAGTAGCGAAAATCCCGTTGATAGAGAATGTACCAGTCACGACGTTGCCATCGTTCCTTGCATCACCTGCTCCAATCGTAAATGCTCTCCCGTGAGCGCCATTCCCACCGTTATTCCCAATGTTGTTGTTTACCGCGTTGTGGTTCTGGCGATTACCCCCATTGTTATTGTTGGCATTCTGATTCAATTGTGGGCAATCCTTCTTGAAATGCCCTTCACTACCGCACTAATAGCATCCCCTCTGAATACCCTGATTCTGCTGGGGTTGTTGCCTCTATTGCTGTTGCTGAGGTTGTTGCTGTTGTTGCTTGGGGTGTGGAGCTCTACAATCTTTCGCCATGTGACCTACCTTGTCACACCTTTGACATGCTCGGTTACACGAGCCATAGTGGTGGAAACCTCACTTGTTGCACTTCGGTTGTTTCCCCACATATGAGCCCGAAGTGTGACTGTTGTTCTGATTTTGGTTGACAGAGGATGACTGGCTGAAGCTGTGGGTGTTGTTGTTGTCAGGCTTGTTTTGCGACTGATTCGAATTAGTCTCCTTGTCTGCGTCATTCCACTTACGCTTGTTGTCGGTGGTGGGGGTAGCAGTAGTAGCAGTAGTAGCAGCAACACGTGGTGGTAGTGAGCCACGCTCCACCTCCTGATCAGTGATCTTGTGAGCCAGTCTGATAATCCGTGGTAAGTTGTTGAGATTTGCTGAAGTGACTAATCCCTTAACTTGTGGTTCCAATCCCTTAATGTAGAGTTCGATCCTGCGGGGTGGTGGTCGGGATAGGTTAGGACACATGTTTTCCAACTCGTGAGACCGTTTCGTATAAGCATCGATCTCAGATCCCTCCATCTTCAAGTTATAGTACTCGTTTTCCAACTTTTGCACTTCATCACGAGGGCAGTACTCCTCTCTCATCAGTTCTTTAAAATCATCCCAAGTAGTAGCATTTGCCATCTCAATGCCCAGCATCTGCACCTGAGCATTCTACCAAGTCAAAGCACCGTCCTCCAAGGTGCCAGAAGCAAACTTCACCCTGTCCCCAGTTGGACAGTTACACATAGCAAAAACGGATTTGGCTTTCTAGAACCAACGGAGCAGTCCCACGGGACCTTCAGCTCCACTGAAAGTTTGAGGCTTGCAATCCATGAACGTTTTGAACGTACACACAGGTGGATTGTTCTGGTTTTGGTTCACAGGTTGACCTAAAATAAAAAGAAAGTACGCACAAATAAGAATCAAGTGAATGACCGAAGACAATGCTTTGTCTGGTATATATCGTACCAGCTTGTTGAGCTGCCAAAGCCTCAGCCACGCGTGTGTTAATCAGGTCAGTCAACTCTACTTGAGTCATGATGATGTTGCCACGTCCACCGCCGCGGCCACCTCCACGTCCCCCATTACGTCCGCCACGTCCACTCATGATTCTAAACAAGAAGAGTGGAAAAGATAAGGATCGCAGTTGAGTTGAAGCCAATCATCACTATGACTTCCATGGATTTGAGAAACTCTAACATTATACGAATAGTGGAACAGAACCCCTTTCACACTTATTAAGCCTCACTGGGATTCACATGCACCCCACATCATTATTATGTGTACACCCATAATAATAAGGGAATTTGCATGCTTATCTCAGTGCCTCTTAACTCGCGCTAAAAGGTTCCCCACACTCAAACAATAAAACGAAGGATATTGCAAAACTAGGAATCACACAAGTCGAAGGGTAGTGTTAAACTATCAAGCATCATTAGAGCATGTAACACCGGTAATCACATCATGGTATGTAGTTTCATGCAAGTCGTGGGTGGGTGTCTACTAGGTAAGTAATGCGTAAAGTAAACAGAGGACGAACCTTGCAATCTGGAGCTGAGTGTCATGGTCGTTTTTGATACTGTTTGGTTATAGTCTGGTTTTATGAAAACGTTTTAAAACTTAGTTCACTATAACTAGTGGCTCTGATACCAAACTGTCACACCCCCAAAAATACCACAAGCGGAAACCCCCGCGAGGCGTGTGACGTACCATGATCTAGCCACTAATCACATTGAACCATAAAGAAAATAGAACTTTCCCATTAAATAAAATAGTATAACTCAACACCAGTTTAGAAAGTCAAACATGTTCAGCGGAAGCATAATAAGTTTGTTTAATAAGTTTAAATGAATAATGTTCAAAACAACGCAACAGCGAGAAGCAGTTCCAAATGTCACGACCCATGACCACTCCAGCTTCCCAGACAGCAAGTTCCATGACAATGTACCTAAGGACGTGCAAGCATGCAGAAAAGTGTATCAGACAACGCTGGTGAGTTCACAGTTTGTTTAACCGATTGTTACCAAGTATTGACTTATGTTATGTTATGTTGATAATAACTCGATACCACACACGGTTCCTTTTTGCCCTTCTCCAATGCTCTATCAAACATTGGTCATGATTTAAAAGTTATTAGTTCATGCCCGTCCTATCCAGGTACGTCATGAGGGTGCCAAACCTAATAGCGCTATCAACTAATAACCCCGTTGCCCTACAAGCAACTAACCCGGTAGTATGATGGGACTTAAGTGATAGAAAGTGAGTGTATTATCCAACATCAACATTTACTGAAAACTGCCTCATATCCCCTGCAAGGATATGGGTTTGTGAAAACTGCCTCACATCCCCTACAAGGATGTGGGTTTATGAAAACTCGTTTACTTGTGTGTCTGTTTGATTGTCCCCATCGGACGCATGCTTGTATTTGGAAGAAGTGAACTCACCTTGGTTTGCTCGGTATGACTAGTTACTTGTTCACACTTAATCAGTCAAAGCCTATGGTGTTCATGTAAACGTAATCAGTTTACATTCACATTGTTCAGTTATAATCATAGTGTGCATTCATAACAAAGATCATCACATAACAGATAGCAATCATTCAAATCTCATACATGTCATAAACTATATAAATTGTTACAACTGTTCTGTTTGTTTGCTAACAACATCTCCACGAAGAGTCCATTCTTCGTGGGATGCTCTACGGCGAAGAATCAATGTTGGCGAAGAATCCTTCACGGCGAAGAATCCTTCATGGCGAAGATTCAGACTTTATCAATAAGTGATGGCGGCGAAGAACCCTTAATTATTCGTCAGAAACCAGTCGACGAAGAATCATTGTTCGTCGACTTGGGTTCTTCGTCGGGAATCCTTCTTCGCTGGTCCTTAACAGATCGTCGTGATTCCTGCTAACCCTAATTACCTTAGCATTTAACCTCATCAATCATCATACATATTAACATCATCAATTATCATGAGAATTAACATCATCAATCACTCAGTATCAAATCAATTACATTATGGTACATCAAGGTTTGTTTATCATACAAACT